>JAALXI010000295.1:0-17853 GCA_012977755.1 Fusarium nurragi | reverse complement strand
CCCTTGCCCGACCCCGGTGGTAAATAGCGTGGGAAGTTCTTGTTCCTTTGAGAGAAATAGTCGCTGACCTTTCTACCTTGCACAGATCAGGCTGAGTGAGCTCATCGTTGGTTGGTGGGCCACGCAAAATAGCACATACCACGCAGTCGCATGCGCGGGAGGCCAATGGGGTATCGAGAAATCCATGTCTGGTGTGTCTCGATGGGCTGAGCTCGTGAGCACGGGACGTGGATTGTGAGTCTGAGCATGTGGAAGAGACCTCGAGTCAGGCGCCCTCGGATTCTAGCGGGATTGGTTCCTGGATCTTTGAGACCCGTCTTGATGCATTTGCGTTCGCGTCTGCAATTGGTATCCGCGAGTACCGCGCCGGGTGCGATAAGTGAGTGAGTGCATCACCAGCAGGGTTACAGTCGTCAAAGAACCAAGGACTTTGGGCAAATTGGAGCACTGCAACTGAGACATTCAGAGGCCTCAGCGCAATCTTGATCGGTCTTTGGCTGTCAGCTTGACTCGACTCGATCCCCAACGCCTCGCAAGCATGAATAGGAGGATTTCCAGATGCAGAAATCGGCCTGAGCTGTACCACGCAACACATGCTATCCCATTCTCATTTCAGGCTTCCCCTGATGAGTCTGCATCGATTTGCATCGACTCGGCCACTCCCGTACCATCTGCCATCTCACTTGTATCCGCTATGGCTTACACGCTGATGCCGTACTTGGTGAATATTTACTATATATCTCTCTCTTATTTGGTGGCTTTGAATAGCCCATCGCATCTCGGCCACTGTGTTTTTTTAATGTGCACCTTGGGCCTAATACTCACTGACTCCAGCCGTCAACTTCAGCTGTCTTCAATCTCGCATCTTGCACTGCCACCAGGACTTATATTGATTGCCACTCTTTCGTCCGCATCAATAGCCATCGATAACGTGACCTTCAGCCAGGCAAGCATTCTCTCTGTGCCGAAAATATCTCCCCCAAGATACATCTCCTCTCTCCCACCGAGTCGGAATACACCAAATCCTTTCCCAAATCCCGTCAAAATCCTACTGCAAGCGTTAATCTCACCCAACCTGACGAGATATCCTCACAGTATCTGACTTTACTTTGAAGCATTCACCTCAAAAGAGCCGACAAGGGCTCCGCAGACTCCTTTGCCAGGCAGACTGCATCAGGAGCAAATTCTATCAGCTCGGGTTTTGTGTTCCCCGTTTGGCCAGAAGCAGTAATCCTCGCTTCTTCACCCATCTGCCATCCCATGTACCGCAGGACCCTGAACCAGTCGCTTCCTCTCGTCGCACCCGGCCTCCCCAAGCCTGTCGGTTGGGACTATCGATAGGCTATATCGTGAGCTATCACGGGACTGCCTCCGAATGTGTTATCGCCGGAATCTCAACAACTCCATGGTTATTACAGTTTGGCCTCTTTATGCTGCATGCCCTTTGGCTGCAAACAATCTAGACCATGGAGCCTTTCACCGATCAAGAGAAGGTATCTCTCAACAGCGAATCTCTTAGCAACCCCCTACTAAGCATGTTCTAGCGGCATCTTCTCGCCGAGATAATCAAGCACAGCCAGCTGAATGTCCAAGCCTTGGAAGGACTTGTCAAATCTTGTGGTGTCGAGCCCAACTGGATGCAAGTTCAACTGCCCAATGGTAAGTCAAGTCATCAGGATACACACTTCGCACAACCTAAACATCCGCTCTAGGTCGCAATATGGCTCAGTGTCTCCAGACTGCTCATGATATGGAAATCCTGCAGCGCGGGATGAAGCGCAAAGCTCTCGACGATGAGCCAGGAAATCAGAGTAGTGATGATACCCGAGCGTCTAACCCTCAAGAGCTTCGTCCATCTACGGTACCAGAACCCCTCGCAAACATACAGCACCCGCCGGCTTTTCCCCTTGGCACTCATTTGCAGCAATCTCAGCCGTCCGAATTACCTCCAGCCCCTAAAAAGAAGAAGGGTCGTCCTGCATATGCAGGTAGGGAAGTAACAAGTCAGCAACCTTTCAGTCCTCGACCTATTGCTCCTAAGCCTCCTTCACAAATTCTGCCACACACACCACCATCATCCTTCCGGCCCATCGCCCCCTTTCCTCATACCATCCTACCGCCGCTACCCCCAGAACCATTACAAGCCGTTTACGGAGGCCTGAGAAGCACACTACCCACAGAAGACCAGCGTGCAATAGGGGTTCCCAATCCTCAAGAGCCAGCTATAAGGCCAGGAAGTACGTTTCAGGGAAGGCAGCTTGCCGGAATCCCACATAACCCATCGGTAATAGAATACCCCTTTTTGTATACGTGAGACAGGGGCTAATGGATTACCTGAAAGCCTAGCGAGGAAGTGCATAATCGCCTTAGATCACAAAGCGAAGTGATTCCTCGCGCTATAAAGCAAGAATCCACTGAGAACAATCGATCAAGCTCTATGCAACCGCTAAAAGCAAACAACCAAACCCAAGTGAAGGAGAACGCTGCATCGGATCAAGCGCAAGAGGGGAGACTAGTCTTAGATAAACAAAACAACGACCGACGTCAAATTCAAGGCTAGATCTATATGATCCAGAGTTTCTGGACAAAGGAAGTGAAAGAAACAAGGACTCAAAGACTACTATACTCGGGCGGATATTAGACAGCTTTGTTGCTGCCGAGACTGGGAATCGGCGATTCTGCAGCCTCGGATACAACAAGCACGGTACAGGCCAAACCCAAGAAGATGAGAGCAACCGGATTGACTCTCTTGTGATTTTTGGCTGATATGTAAAGAAATGAAGGCAAGGGAGATAAGTATAAGATCTCCTCTTTCTTCAACAGGTTTTGATAGATTGGAGCCTGAAAATTTGTACGATTTGCTAAATAACTCCTGCTCTTGATGTTCCAGGCATGGTGAACATTGGTTATACACCGCGTCAAAGACAGTTATAGATACTGTCACGGCTGCGTTGTTATTGGTGTACTAGAGCAAAGAGTGCATGTCCAGAACCAAAGTGGAAAGGATAGATTGAAAAGAAAAAGCAAGACGCTTATGTTGATTGCATTAAACCCCCCTTTCCTTTGTTTTGTAACACCCAATCAAGTATTTCTTTGCCTCTTTCACTCCATCTTTTCGTATCAAAGGCAACAAACATCTAGAGACCATAGGTTCTCGCTAAATACATATCTCAGATCCCTCCAGTTAGCCCTGAACTCCACATCATTAAATAGTCCTTGATATCCTCTTTTGTAATTTCTTCTTTCGTTTTACTCCTTGACAATCTTCTCAATGGTGTCGAGGAGAATATCAGCATGCCTTTGCTGGAAAATGAGCATAGGTCGTAGGCGAACAGCGCTGGCGCCACTACCACCAATGTTCACACCCAGAGTCTTGGCCTGGGCCAGGAACTGGTCGCGCTTAGGGCTGTCAAAGGCAATGAATGTGCCCTGACCCTTACCACGGAGGTTATTGATTTGGCCAGGGTACTTGTGGCTAAGAGCCTCAAGGTCCTTGAAAAGGCTGTCACCAACCCGCGCGGTGTGGTTGACAAGGTCGTTCTTGTTGATTTCATCGACAATAGCCTTGAAGAGAATGGCGCGAGCAGGGTCACCCATCCATGTGTTGAACTGACGGTAAGGCTTGTTGGGACGGATGGCAGAGTCGCCATAGTAGAAACCGGCAGCCTGAGCCTTCTTAGAGAAGGTTACGATATCGGGAGGAGTCTCGAGGTTCCAGTGCTCATGAGCCCAGAATTTGCCGGTAGCACCGATACCTGTCTGGACCTCGTCCACAATGAGGAGAATGTTGTGCTTCTTTGTTAGACTGCGCAACTTGCGGAAGAAGTCTGGTGAAGCATGGTTATCACCCCCCTCACTCTGGACGGGCTCAACCACAACAGCACAAGGAGGTAGGTGCCAGCTCTTGATGAGGTGCTCGACCTCATCGAGACTGGCCTGCTCGATCTTCTTGTTCTCTTCCACGTTTTCCTCAAGAGGGTACTTGAGCATGGGAAAGGTAGCCTGAGGCCAGTCGAACGCAGGGATGTCGATCTTATGAATGGCCTTTGAACGAGTCGTAGAGAGCGATCCGAAGAGACGACCGTGGAAGCCGGTCTTGAATGAAAGAATAGAGAGGTCTGGGCTACCAGGAGCATGGTTATTCATGGCACTGTCGAGCTCCTTGGAGCTGAATTCGACATCAGGTCCGCCACGCTCCTGCTGCCGGCGCCACATGAAGGCGGCCTTGTAGGCAGTCTCATTGGCATCCGAGCCAGCCATGGCAGTAAAGACATTATCCAAGCCCTTGGGGGCAACAGTAAGGAGACTAGACTTGAGAAGATCGGCCCAGTCGTGAGAGGGGAAAGCTCCAAGAGCAGGTCGGTTTACAATGGCGTTAACCATCTCAGGGCTCGAAGCAGCCTTGAGAAGGGTAGGGTTATTGTAACCAACTGCAATTGAAGCAATCTGAGCAAACCTGGCGTGCTTGTTAGTCTTATTTCTGAGAAGCAATTGCCACCCAGCTGCAGGGAATCTGTTATCTTACACATCGAGGAGCACATTGCCATCGGGGTCGGCGATATAGTTGCCCTTGCTTTTAGTATAGTCGACGAGCATGTTGGCGCTGCGGGTATCGAAGACTTTGGTGAGCTCGTCCATGTGGGTTTTGGTCCGAGGACCGGGAATAGCTGTCTTGACGGTGGGGGCCTCGGGCTCGCCAGCGAAGAAGGACTTGTCAGAGACAGCAGCCATTCGGAGGTTTCGCGAAGTAGCGAAAGAGCGGCAGGCCATTGTTCGGAAAGCAGGTCGAACAGCAGGCCGGGCGGCCATGCCAGCGCGAAGTGCCGACATGACGAGAGGATGGATGTTGTTTGAAGAAGTTTGTGAATGTCTAGTAAAGCGCCTCGACCGCAAGCTATGAACTGGAGGGAAGTAGAGTTAGCAACAAGAAAGTGTGTCGTCATGATAAGCTAACGTTAGGGTCACAAGGTGCACACCATGATAGAATGAACCAAATTGAGAGGGGCAACTTACTCTTGGTAGGAGCTGTCTTTGCTTCGTAAAGATGAGAAGAGAGAGGATGGCGGGAAGAGAGGATGTCGCCAGGCCTTTTATAAGGCAGGTAATAATGGTATCTCCAAGGGCAAGGGCAATTCGTCAAGTTGGGCGCCTTCCTTGCCTCACTCGGACCCGGCTCCCACCTCGCGTCGGGGTCGGGGGCAGTCATGATGTCCCCAGCTTACACCGGGAAACTAAAAGTTTGTCTTCCCCGCAGTCGCTTTGGGAATTGGCCATTGACGAAGCGGAGCGGAAAGGTGCATCTAACAGGAAAGAGGGAGGGGTGAAGTTAGTCTATTGAGGCGAGAAGCTGTCGACTCGTCTCGTACCTTCACTATCCCCCCTCCGCTGAGTTATCAGTTATCTTTTCCCTCATCTAGGCCTATTATGTTGTATCCAATACTACGGATACTGTACATCATACAAATACACCACTGTCAATTATATGTTGCCTGTTCTACAGCGATTGATCGAACTCTGTCACTAAACATAGTAAACCCCATCCCATAAGTTGACGCACACGTACGTCCTAATCGGCTGTGTTGATAATGAGACCCGTGCTGTCTTACAAGTTACACCTAACCCAGATCTCGATAGCAGAGTGCAGTGCCGAAATGTTCATGGTGCAGGGGGACATGATGTTACAGTGCAGTACTTGGGTATCGATATCATGCACCACCACACCACTGCAGTGAATCTCAATCTCAAGGAACGCCCCGTGACCGTTTACCAACCACTATTCTACAGTCTACACGGGCCCTTCCACAAATCCAGACACTAATTATTTGATAACAGAATCATTCCATTCTCTGACGGGTTAACCTTCCTGATTCGAGCTCCGCTCTCCAAACCCACCAACTTGTCACTGCGCGGGGTAGGCATCTCCATATCTTTGAGTACCTGGTATAAACGGCTCTCAGATACGGATACTTGCTGAGACGCCCTCTAGCTACAGTACTTATCACACCAATCTGGTCAGGCTTTCCGAGCACGGATTCCACACCGCGAGGCATGATCGCTTACCTACGTCGCTGATCGTATTCCCGAGTGGGGGATTGATTGCTATTTGATATCCCCATAATACTAGTACACCCCCAAGATATGGCAGCCGTCTTTCCCGTCCGTACATGCACCGGCCCGGCTCCGAGACCGGAACCGTCCGAATCGGCTGCGATAGACTACTCTCAAAGTTGCGGAGATCCAGAAGCATTCTCTTTTGGGCAGGTTAAAGGAGACAGGAGGCTCTGGGGCGACCAGAAGATACCCGGTGGGTGTTCATCGCGACCAGCTGATAGTTTTCACTCGACTCAATCAATTCCTTTACTTATTGGTTTCGATAACAACAAGCCATCAAGTTTCCGCATAAAATCCTGGGGTTTCGTGCTGTCATATTGCCAGCTTATAAGTTCGAAGAAACCGGCTCTTCTGTCAACTTGTCAAATACTCTAATCAATTCATATGAATGCATCCGAAGCCGTGCCCCAAAAAGTCGCTCTCACGAATGCTGTGCCAATGCAATGTCCGAATCACAAGAATAACGCCCAAAATGCCCAAAACACCTTGTTTTATTGCAAGCACGTTCAACCTTCCTTCTCCTGCTCCCGCATATACCTGACAAATGTCTTCTTGTGGGTCTGAGCAGCTTGTTAGTATCGTGGTTACTGAAAAGATAGTGGGCACTAACCATCCCAGCATATTTGCCATCTTTGAGTACACAGATATATCGGAGTCCCAGCTTTGAGAACAGCTCATACACCAAGTCCATTGGCGATTTGATATCCAGGGCAACGGGTGCCTAAGTCTTGTTAGTCACTAGCCAGACTGAACGTATCACAAAATAACTTACAGGATCGATGTATGGCGTGAAATCTGTCGGGTCGTGTACATCATCGTCGTCGTCAATACTGGGGATCTGGTCCATCAGACATAGGTTTGTTGCTTCGTCCTTCAGCTGATCGAGAGCATATCCAAGATCCGGCGCGGGGATCAACCCGACCAAGATACCGTGTCGCACGATTGGCAATCCTCCATCGAGCTCACCGGCTTTATGCAGAAGCTCGAGCTTGACTCGTAAGCTGGTAGCGGGCACTACTGGTGAGTTCGTAATGTCAATGATTCGCTCTCGTCGAATCCGTGGTACAATGTCTGCCAAATCCTCCGTAAAGATAGGCTTATGCTTATTGTCCAGGAACGGATACGAGTTCATGCTAGTAAGAAGATCCTGCTCAAGTCAGTCACTGCTCGATCGGTGAGCAATAAAGACAGAACATAATTAAACTTACATAGATACTGTTGGGTTCAATAGCGTCGGCAGTCCATTTGGCCACAAGAATCGCGAGCGAGAAGGGCAAGACATAATCGAGACTGCCTGTAAGCTCGAACAGAATGACCGCGAGTGTGACAGATAGTCTCGTTACACCACACATGGTGGCACCGGCTGCAATGAGACCGTACACACCAGGCTGGATGCACGAACCGTCTCGACTGATGGCGCAGTCTCCCCAAATACCCCAATGCGGGACTCGTAGTACAGCCCATTGCACAACATGCCCGACTATTCGACCCATCAGACCTCCAACAACCATGGACGGCACGTAGATTCCAGCAGGAACTTTCTGTTCTCGTGTTAGTAGAAAGCACGATTTATTTTAGATGAAGACTTACAATGCCAAAGGTGATAACGGTCAGGAACCCCTTGATCAGAAGTGCCACAAATAAGTGAAAGAGAATGGGAGGGATCTCATCTATAGATCCAGGACACAAGGCTCGCTCTTCCCAGTCTATGTTTGAGCCCTCGCATGGTGAAGCCACATTCAGGAGTAGCTCAGCAACGGGAAGCTTTGTCAGGGCATTCCAGTAGCTCATCATGCCTGTCACCAGTGCTACAAGAAATACCTCTAGTAGTGGGTATTTCTTGATAACCTTGATCCTCCTGAACGACTGGGCCCAATACTTGGAGGCTTTGATGAAAAGCGCCCCCAGCGCACCACCAATAATCCCCACAAATATGAAGCTTACAAGCTCGAAATACTCCCAATCGACCACATACCGAACTTCGAAGAGGACAATCTTATGAGTGCCATAAGGGTTGAGGAACTTGAGCGAAAGAGCCGCAACGATGCAGCAGAAGAAGGTACGGAACAACGTCTTGGCAGGGAAGAAGTATGAAACTTCCTCCAACCCAAACAGCACCCCGCCTAGAGGTGCACCGAAGGCAACGGCGACTCCAGCTGCTGCCGCTGCAGAGATGATCTCTCGGCGTTTGCCATCATTTCGATCGTATTTTGAGAAAATTCGGCATAGGATGTTTCCTACGCAAGCGGCCATGTGAACGTACGGGCCCTCTTTTCCAAGACTCATACCAGAGGCGACGCTTAAAATCAAGGCCAGCATCTTGATAATCAGAGTTCTGGCACCGAGGAAACCGTGCAGGACGAAGCCACTCAGTATAACCCGAACCTCGGCTACTCCACTGCCAGCTGCCGAATAGTAAACCATAGGCGGGTTCTCTGGCTTCGGCTCAGTATCTGGCTGAGGGGTCGAAGCTTCGCTTAGATTCGAATCGTCGTACGTTTGGGGAGGGTTATCCACAGCGAGGTTCTCGTCCAGAGTCGTGAGCTGATACGCCGAGGGAACAACAGTCTTGGTCCACAGCGCCATCCAGCAGGCGATGAGAGCGAGAAAAAGAACAAAGGCCATGTAGATGGCGAAACTACTCCAGATGTCTCCAAGAGGGGTATCCCAAGCATATGACCATGTTGTCCAGTCATCACAGGTAATATCAGGACAGCATCTCTGGTGCTAATGTTAGCCGACCTGTTTTTCAAGGTAAAAGCTCAGGAAGCCTCTGTATCAAACCACGAGACAAAGGTTTATTACTCACTTTCCTGTTGAGATACCAAGCCCTGCTGCAGTAGCCGTCCTTGAAGTCAAAGACGGTAGACTCAGCAACATCAACTGTGTAGGCCATCAATGCGACGATAAAGCCACATAGAGCGCTCAGAATCCAGCCTTGGGCACCATCAAAGATAATGCGTACCCTGCCCCAAAAGTCCTTGCGACTGCGTAGCTGCTTGACTCTGTAGGAATCGGCGATGGCATCGTGCACCCAGTCAGTGCTGGTAAACTGATCGTACCACATGCGCTCGTCGGGGAAAATGGTGCCCTTGGAATCGGCCATGGAGGACTCATGGCGGTCCGACAGGGCGTTGACCAATCTTGAGCTCCATGAGGGATGCCGACTATGATTTCGTGAGCCATGATAGGCGCCTGGAATTAAAAAGATGATTAGCCAAGTTCAACCCTTGATCTCCACGTGCTTTGGGAACGAACCTAGATAGCTGTGCTCTCGCGACAAGGACCCTTTTTGCTGGCGACTCGAGCTCGGTTGAGAGATACGAACGCGCGACCTCGAGGTTGTGAGTAGGGGAGTTCGCTCGTCCAGCTCGCCCGTGGAGGCATTTCGGTGTAAAGGAAGTCGTCGACGAGTAGCTCGTGGCGAGGCCGGCTCGGAGCCCTCTGCCTCTTGTCCTGCCATGACGGGGTGAAGCACTGGTGAGAAACGAAGATGAAGAACCAGAGAGTAACAGGAGAGCTTCAAGGGCGAGGGGAAGTGGGAACAGGCACCAAGCTTAGTTAAAGAGAAGGGAAGGGAAAGGGAAAGGGAAAGACTTGGACAATGTGAAACAAAACCCCGGGACAAAGGGGATGATCTTCTCCAAGTGTCTATCTCTCGACGCCCGTGCTTGTCTTGCTAAGGCTTTGGTGGTTCGTCGGTTGTTACACCGTCACCTTCTCAGGGTCCAGGTGACCCTCGCAAGCCTCGATGGCGCGTGTGGAGGCGCGCCAAGGGTGTCGGGACCTTATTGTAAACCAATATGGCGGGGTGAATCAGGTATAAAAAGAGGGCGCCTGACGATGAGAGGAAGAGTCAAAAGGGCAGAAAAGTTGCCGACAGCTGATACTGAGGAACTTTGGAGAGAGACGGGTGTTGTAAATTAAGGTTGGTTTTATCTCTTCCGCCTCGTCAACTGCCAACTGCCAGATTCAGTTACCGTACCCGTGGAAGGTATATCTATACTAACCCCCCCTGGTCCTACCTGCCTAGTGCTAGGTAATCCAAAGTCCCATGTGTCGAAAATGACAGACGTCTTTGTGACGAGTGGAATAGACTGGCACGGAAGTTGTCGAAAGAAAGAGAGAACAGTAGAATGCATCAACAAGACAGGGAACTTCAGCGGTCTACACGTCTTCTCCATTCTCAGAGGCCAAGTACCATCACCAACCGAGGGAAATCCTTCGGCATTTCGTCATCGTACACGGTATCCACTTGGTTGAGTCAAGCTCAAAAGCGACCACCACTTTCTACTGTAGACGGTTAGTGTCCAGCGCTTGCTGCGCATGGGAATGTTAAATGGAAGATTGAAAATGCTTCTTCTGTCCCTTGTCTGATAGTTAGTATGTCTTCTTATTTACTTAAAAAAGCCTATATGTAGTGGAGCATTCTATCTTATAACTTCATATACAGACTCAGAACAGTTCCGTCCTCAGTGTCAAAGCGACTCATAAGCTGCTTGTTCTGTCTCTCATCAGATAACGCTACCTCTTCGGTTGCAGATCAATCATGCTATCGAGTGCGGACCTTCCTTCGCTAAGTGGCCCGACAAGGGGCTTATATCAGGGTGGTGACCTTGGATCAACGAATCAGTCGGGCTTCGTCCGACATCTGCAAGGGCTGCGGCTTGGAAAGAAGCTTTTTTGGTTGGGTTTTCGCATTGAGGTATTTACTTGGTGATACATTGTCTCACTGAGACATACGTGGTCGATGATCATGTGTCTCATGGACAATGTAAGCTGGGACTGTCGTGTGGGTTGCAGTTGGTCTCCATGCTGCAACTTTATTATCGGCTACGGGCGCGGATACAAGGCAGATGAATCTGGACGCTGCACCTTATTTCCGGATGTGGCCAAGGTGGCTACCTGCCAGATGCATGTGTGGCTGATGGTGGATGTCTCTTATTTCTTATCTCTTATTTCTTATCTCTTATCTCTTATCTCTTATCTCTTATCGGACAAAAATTCGAAAAATGTTGCGACTGGGACGGGCAGTTTTCGCATATTTGGTCTACCAAGCTTCGGATCCTTTCCCTTCGCATACTCTCCTTGTTACAGAGCACGCGATCATGGCCAAGAAGAGAAAGGCCTCAGGTCGCGACAACGCGCAATCAGGTCCCAAGGACATCGATCCTTCCGATGCCCGCCTTGGTCCCATCACCACTTACGAAGATGTTGCCGACTCCGAAGACGAATACTTCATGAACCGAGATCAAATACTACTCGATGATGAGCCCAACACAAAGCGTCGAAGGAAACAGGACGAAGACATCGAGCTCTCGGACGAAGAGGTCCTTGGTTATGAGGACTCGGATTCTGAGGAGGATGACAAAGATGAACAGCGCCAGCCCAAAGGTGCAGCATCCAAAACTGCACTCTCAGACGATGAAGCGGGCGAGGATGAGGAGGAAGGTGATTCTGGTTGGTGGGGAGCCTCAAGAAAAGACTACTATAATGCCGACAATATCGAGACCGAGGCCGACGCTCTTGAGGAAGAAGTGGAAGCTAAGCGTCTTCAGCAGAAGAAGCTTTCCAAGATGGCTGAGGAAGATTTTATCTTTGACGGCGATGAATGGCTAGCCGAGGGTCAAGAGAATGGTGAGGGTGAAGAGACAGTCACAGAAGTCCTTAAAGAGGTTGAGATCACCGACGACATGGACCCCGACGAGCGATACACACTCCTCAAGAACCGTTATCCCGAATTCGAGCCTCTAGTCAAAGAGTTTCAGACCCTGCAGCCCACTTTGGTGGATCTTCAAAAAGCAGCTCAAGGCCTGTCTGGTCAGTCGCTGGAAGCCGTCAAGTACTGGGTTGCTGGATGCTACGTTGCTGCTCTCGCAAGTTATTTTGCCATCCTGACATCTCCTGCACGAGACAATGCTAAGGTGCAGAAGACTATCGATCCTGCCGAGCTAAGGGACCACGAGGTTATGGAAACCTTGATGAGTTGCCGTGAAGCATGGCATAAGGTGAAGGGTCTCAAGTCAACCAAGAGTCTCGATGACGATGCTATCTCAGAAATCCGTGACGAGGCACTCATGCAGGGTGTAAAGAACCTTGACGCCGAGGTGAAGAACACAAAGAAGAGCAAGAAATCATCGAAGCAAGAAAAGGCTGCTGCGGAGAAATTGGCGCGAAAGCTGGAGAAGGTCAAGGCCGGAGAGGCTGCAGTTGCTGACCTCTACGACCTCCCTCTTCCCGGCAAGAAGTCCAAGAAGCCCAAGAAGCCCGCGGCTATTGAACAGGATGAGGATAATTCCGACTTTGGTGAAGAGGATGTCCTTGACGAGCGAACCGCAGCCGAGAAGGCCGCCCGCAAGAAGAGTCTCAAGTTCTACACTTCTCAAATTGTGCAGAAGGCGAACAAGCGCGCCGGTGCTGGAAGGGACGCCGGTGGTGATATGGATATTCCTCATCGCGAACGTCTTCGGGATCGTGCTGCACGTCTCAACGCGCAAGCTGAGAAACGTGGACAGAAGAACTCTAAGCTGGGGACAGACCTAGGCGACCACAGTGATGACGAGGATACCACAACGGCCAAGGCTGTTCGCAACAACGAGGATGAGTACTACGATATGGTGGCACAGAAGTCGAAGAAGAGCAAGGACGACAAGGCTGCCCGCTACGCAGCGTATGCTGCTGCCAGCAAGGCAGACCGGGTGGTGGAGAAGGAGGAGCTTGGCGAGGATGGCAAGCGCAAGATCACATACGCTATCGAGAAGAACAAGGGTCTAGCACCCAAGCGAAGCAAGGACGTCAGAAACCCCAGAGTCAAGAAGCGTAAGCAGTACGAGGCCAAGCAAAAGAAGTTGAAGAGTATGAAGCCCACTTGGCAGGGAGGCGAGCCTAAGGGAGGATACCAGGGAGAGCTGTCTGGTATCAACACAGCCGTTGTCAAGAGTACAAGATTATAGATTCGAATTCATCTGGAATATGGTTAGTAGCGTTAAAAAGAATCTACACTTTTTGTTTGTTTGTAAATATGACCCTCCTGTAGTAGCCTAAATGTTGTCATATGAGCCCCCCTGATGTGTACGGATCTCTTAACGGCGGGTCGACCCTTGCATGGCCCCGCCAAACTCCACGTTGCTTGAATAGCTTCCCTTGCTTAAACGAACACCTCCAAACGTCCCTCCTTCAACAGCCAACGACCCAGCGCAACTTGGTGCAAGAAATCCTCGAACCGATGCCCACACAAATCTAACGCCGAACGAACACGATTTACCGCTCGCGCGAGTTACGAACGGACAATGGCCGATATCGACACCTCTAAGCTCACCTCATCCGCTCAGATATTCTCCCAAAATAATACCCTCCCCCAGATTCGCGCTATTCATAAGAGCCTCCATGTCGCAATCGAAGAGAAATCGACCCGCCTGCGCACACAGGTCGGAAGCTCGTACCGTGATCTGCTCGGCACGGCGGACACCATCGTGCACATGCGCGATGACAATGATGTTGTCCAGGAGCTTCTAGGCAAAATGGGAGGCCGTTGTGGTAGAGCTGTCATCGGCGCCAAAGCTACGGGTCTTGCCAATTTTGTCACAAAGGAGAACAAATCTGCTACGTCCATCGCTGCGCGCATAAGGCTCCTCGATGCCTGTGTCCTGGTTGTTGGCCGTATACTCAAGGGTGGTGGCGGGCTAGGCGACAATGTGAAGCGAGGAGATAGGCTGGTACTTTCTACAAAGGTCCTAGTCTTGAGTCGGCTTTTAATCAAGAGTCTCTCGGATGATGCGGCTGATCCAAGCAGTCGCCGAGTTATCGAAGCCGCCAGAACATCCGTCAGCAAGTTACGACGCAGATTACTCAGGAACGTTGAAAAGGTCTTCGAGAGGGCAGGTGACGAGACAGAGAGGGAAGATGTCCAAAAAGCACTTTGTGCGTACAGCTTAGCTACCAGCTCTGGAGCAAGAGACGTTCTACGTCATTTTCTTCACGTAAGAGGAGAGGCTATGGGACTTGCTTTCGAGATGGACGAGAACAACCGCAAGAGGAGTGCTGAGGATGTTGTTCAAAGTCTGAAGCTGTACTCGCGAACTCTCCTTGATGTGCAAACTTTGGTTCCAGGCAGGCTGTCATTGGCTCTATCTGGACTGAAGAGCCATCATCTCCTGGCTGATCCTAGTCTCAGGCAAATCGAAGGACTACGATTGGACATTTATGAGCGTTGGTGCGATGAGGAAATTCAATACTTCACACCCTTTGTCAGACACGACGACCTTGATGGAAGCCAAGCTCGTGAGATGCTATCAGCATGGTCTGAGAAGGGATCCGAGGTTCTACTCGATGGTCTTAAGAAGACGCTGGACACGATGTCAGAGTTCAAGCTGATTATGGAACTTCGAACGAGGGTTCTTGAGCTTTGGATTCGCGATGGCGGAAAGGCTCGGGGTATTGACCCCTCGGAGATGCAGGATTCCCTCCGCGAGGCCATCAACTCACGCATGCTGGAGGTCCTCGATACCAAGGTCAGCAAGCTTCGCCTAGTTGGTTCAGAGCTCTCTGCTTGTCTTGGTCGATGGAAGGATGGCATCACTGATGAGCATATGAGCATCTGGAACGATGAGGGCTACGATGCGGCTCTTGCAGATGGCGCTGCGCCGTTTGTGCAAGAGGTCGTGTCTCGACTCTACGGCCGGAACGAAGCTGTATCCAAGGCGGCGCACTCTTACAAGACATGGTATCATGTCATCGATGATGTCAAGGATGTTGTCGAGCAACTTAGACAGCAACGCTGGGACAACGACTACGATGAGATCGAGGATGAGGAGACAATTGAAGCTAGGCAGAAGCTCCTAAGCAAAGACGACCCGCAGATGTTACAGGAGAGGCTTGACACTACCCTTGACAAGTCATTCAAGGAGCTAGAGGATCAGATCCAAGGTCTATGGGATGAACGGGCCGAATCATCGCGGAACGGCAAAGTAGCCATGTACTTCCTCCGTGTCATGCGAGACATTCGACACCAGCTGCCAGAACGTCCATCGATCAAGACATTTGGCCTGACGATTGTTCCCTCGCTACACGAGAAGGTTGCTATGGCAGTTTCAAAGCCTGCTCTTGAAGAGTTTGCCGCTCGAGGAATCTCGCAACGGGTTGTGGTGGGTCGACCACTCTGGGTTGGAGATCCAGCATTGCCAAACCAGCCTTCACCCGAGATTTTCCATTTCTTACGATCACTATCGCTATCTATGTCAGATGAGGGAGTCGACCTCTGGACCAAGGTGGCCGTAGCAGTGTTGAAGAAGCATGTGAGCAAACAACTCTGTGAAATGTGGGAGACGACAATTGTGGAGAACTCGACTGAAGAGCCAGACGCACCAAAAGAGCAAAATGCCAAGAACGAGAAGCCAAAGAGGGAAGATGCAAAGGAAGAGAATGTTAACGAAGACACGGACGACGATGAGGAGGAGGATAGTAAAGATAAGAATGGGGACAAGGAGAACGATGGAAAGGGGGGCACCGCCGAAGCACCGATCAAGGTGGAAGAGTCTGCTGTAGAGAAGAGCTCTGGTCTGAGCCCTGAACAGAAGGCGGATCTCTTTACACAATGGCTCTTTGATATCGCCCTCTTGCGACGATGCATCGGTAACACAGAAGAGGTATCAGGCAGCTCGTTCCAAATCCTAGAGGACAATGTCTATCGACACTCCAAATTAGACGATGCAGAAGTGAAGCAGCGAATCTCCAGGTCGGTCAACGATTTCTGGCAACGTACCAGCTTGTTGTTTGGTCTGTTGGCATAGGGATATGAGCGGGACTAGACAATGGAAGACTATTTATACCCTTCAAATTCTTGATTTATCGACTCTAGAGCATGCCTTTTCCAAGGATCTTTTTCTTTTCTTTTCGTTTTAGATCGATTCTGTCTATGAACGGATCTACTGTATTGGTCATAGGGCATCGTAACATGCTCTTCTCTCACATACGACCAAAGCTCGTAGAGAACACGGGGTCCCGTCCGCTCCCCCATAGTTAAACTGCGAAGCGCTGGATTAGTAGTTGGGTCGGTGACGACCAGCGAATCCCCGGTGTTGTATGTTTTTGGGTTTTGGAAATGCTTCTTTTTGGTATCTGTACGTATTGTGAAAGAATCGTTTGCTCTGGGGTGGGAAATGACTGTGTGAGTGGCCGGATGAACAATCCATTCAAGAGCCGCTACATCCCACTTGAGAAGCCCATCGTTCTTCCCATCATTTCTATTGTTACTGATTGTAGCGTATAAATGCGGTATCCAAGTCATCACAGCTTGTGTCGCTTCGCACCACTCGCGAGCTTTGCGAACTCCTCCTGAGGAACACCCGTCAAGAACCTCTCCAGCCCAGCAAAGACCTCATGTACATTCTGCGTATGCATAATGTCCAGCTCAGGCTTCCTGACGAGCTTCTTGATCCCGATTAGACTCTCTCCATTGAGATGATCGCCCAACCTCTCTTCAACCTCGCGCAACACCCTCGCCCTGAACTTGACATCATCGCTCTCGTCGAATATAGCGTTGACAAAGCCGCAGTTCTCAAGATCCTTGGATTGGATGCGACGGCTCATCAGCAATGCTTCGTTTGCTCGTGCAGGTCCGAGACGTAGAGCCAGGGCTCGTGATGCACCGCCCTCGGCGACAAGGCCGATGGACGAGAAAGGGGTCAGGAGAAATGTTGATGGCGCGCAGTAGATGAAGTCTGCAAAGGCGATGAGAGCAGCTGTAAGGCCTACCACAGGTCCGTTGAGGCCAACGACAAGAACCTTTGGGTGGGTTGCGAAGGCATGTGTAATGTTCAAGTTATTGGCAACGAATGTTTGTAACAAGTGCTTGTGCGAGTTGCTATCTTCACCAGGAGCTTTTCGAGTGACACCAACATCGGCTCCTCTAATAAGAATCAGCTATACTTGCATTCTTTGATTGCTCCAGGCTTGTCTTGCTTGTACTGGGAACGACGGTTGGGCAGAAGTACTCACGCTGAAAAGTAACGACCCTTTGCCAAGAGCACAGTGGTAAAGATCTCGTCATGTGTAGCAATCTCTCTCATTTTCTGGGCAAGATCGTAATATTGCGAAGCATTGAAAGCATTGAGTTTACGTTCATTGTCGATAGTCAAGACGGCGACACGACTGCGGTATTCAAGATGTAGGGTAGATTCTTCCGTCATAATGAAAGTTTATGCAAAAAGCAGTTGTAAAGATGCAAGGAACGGGGAGAGCTTTAGTAAATCGAGGAATTGCAGATTTAGGCGACAATGAAATTTTGAAAAGTGTAGAAGACATTGCTCCTACTATAAGACATATATTAGTAGTTCACAAGGGCATTAGCTACCCCAGACGTGGCGGGGAATCTACCATGACCGAGTTGCCTCGGCATCCGTTCGAAGCGGAGACAAAGGTTAACCGGGAGCCAAGCTTTCATACAGGGATGGATAATCTGGTATAAGCTAGGGAAACTATTAACCTATGCAGTTTCTCTGAAGAGGGTGTATATTGCAAACACAAAGTCCGAAAGGGAATGCAGGATAATAAACATATAATTGGCTCTATATAAAACCCAAATCAATTCCTATATGATTCGAGCGAAGGCACCAACAGTCCACCAATTCGCCCGCAAGCAACAAACTCCTTTGCCGAAAACAAGTCTTCACGACAAGCTTGACATGCAATTTCTTTTTATCATCAAAGTCGGACATGTGTGTGACCCCAGCCCCAGCCCCAGCC
>JAALXI010000294.1:0-74121 GCA_012977755.1 Fusarium nurragi | reverse complement strand
AAGGTTAAAGTCAAAAAAAATATAATACATAGTGAAACTTACTCCCATTCAACTCTTTTACTTCAAAAAGTGAGGTGAGTCTGGTGACTCTTGAAAATTATGTTTACGCTAAGAAAAGTAGTGGTAGATGAACAAAGACTACCGGTGGACCATTAAGAAGGCGTATAGTCGCTCCTCACAACCATACACAATAACCTCGTTCTCGTATAGACTTTACCGCAATAGGTCTCGTGGCTATGAAAAAAGCTAATACTTTATAATGAAGTCTACCTGAGGTTCAATCAACTGGAGAAATAGAGTTTGTTGTCCAGACACAGTATGTTGTCTAACCTTCGCTGTGCATGATGTTGAACCTCGGTTGTGGAAAAAAGCATATCTGCGGTACATCCGAGGCTCATGCAGAGTACCTTCCCATAAACTGGTGGATTTAGGTACCCAGAACTGCTGAAAGTGGCACGCCTAATCCAGAGTGCAGAGCTTATCTCGGCCCAACAAAAGCTTACGCCTTCATTGATCCTTCTCGTTCTCCTCGACTTCAAAGCAACATCCGTTACCATTTGTCTCCCGACGTCGCGACTGGGGTTCCATAAACTCCCAGCAGAAATGACATCCAATCGCTCATCTCAGCCTCTCCGCAGATGCTTCAGTGCTTTCAGGAATATCAAGTACAGATTCTTCACCCCTGGCTTTCTGAAATCCGGGACACCTTTGGTGACGGCCCAGTCCTCACGTTTGCTTTGGCGGTAGCGATGCTTAGAGAAATAGATTGTGAAAATAGGGCCTGCCAGCCATAACGTAAGACAGCGCAACAACGCATCGCCAACTCATATACGGCCGCAAGGGTCGTAGATTAGCCTTATCCTTGGCGGAAGAGCCTGGTAGCTGTGACAGGTCTTACGCAATTGGCATCGAAGATTCCTGCGGCCCGCCTGCTTGCTTGCAAAGAGGGACGCTGGGTTGATATCTCATGTGGCCTTTCGTCCATGTTCACAGGATACGATTTCAGCGCCATACATCTCGTTTGGGATATATTCCCCCTTGTGGAAGATTATCCGAGTTGGTGCAGGTTTCCAGGCCTCTATCGCGAACTTGACTGCCGGCTCGACAACCACATATTTTTTCCCCAGTACAAATACGATGCGGTAGAGAGACAAACCGAAACGCTTGCGAATATAATGTTGCAAGAGATCATGGACCCTACAGTGCAAGCGTACCTTGAGGAACGCGAGCAGCTAGATCGCGGGAGACAGGCGGGTGATGTTCAAGACCTATTCGAATCAGAGTTGGAATATCTGGGCCTCGAGAGCCTAGTTACTACCGGGAGAACTACCCGGAGCGTGTTGTACGGAGAAGAGGAACGAGAAGCACCACTAGATAACAAGGCGCTGTTAAAGGGATGTGTTCCAGTTAGTTCTTGGGACGCTGCCAAATTGAAGCCATGTAAAGCCATGTACGATGAGGGAGTTCCTGAACAATAGTCGAAAGATTAGTGTCATAGATGCTCTTTTGTGAGTGAGAATGAGAGACCAGCTAGACCTGCATAGCCTATTCCAGATATCTTGCTGGTTTCCGCGTTATTAGACAGCCCACAGCAATACGTTCATAATTATACATTCAAATCAAAGTTTATAAAATGTGTAAAGGAAAAAGAATTACGACTGCTACATGAAGAACAAACATCTATTACCACCGTCCAAAACCATAACGACCGTCATTAGCATATGGGTCGAAACGAGGAGACAAATTTCTTGCCCCTGTCTCTCATGGCCTTCATAAAGTCCTGTACTTGCTACGTCAGAGGTTAATTGATAGAACAATAGTCGCGATGCCTAATGTACTACCGGTAAGTTCAGGTGAAAACATATGACGGAAACTCGCTTACTCGATAAGCACGATTGTCGATTATTAGCACCACCTCAATCATTGCTATCTCATACGATCATGACTAATTCAGCCGTTACGGTATATAAAGTCAATCTAAGCAGCGCTTATGGAAATTGACGCTTCAACCTGCCAGCATTGCTCCAGATCTGGAGACTTACTTTATCCGCTTCGCTTTGCCTATCACGATCAATGATGTAAGTATCGCCTGATTCTTTGATTTGCCTAAAAAGGAAGTCCTAAGCACCTTCCGGCCATCCAAACAAGTTCTAAGAAGCTGGTCTCTTCCCCACAAAACAATGACGCCGTTCCATGTTGGTGATGTCGATCTCTGGGGTTGCCCCCCACGTTACCCCAAAGTCCAGGATGTTATCCGGAAATAATCAGCAGGGTCGGTCAAGAGCCAAGGCCGTTTCTTGGAACCGTCAATGATTGCTGGTATATAAACCCGCAATGTCCCTCGGCATCAGGTCAATTTTGGAGATATCGAGTCTTTTCACCATACGCCATTTCTCTGTTGAATATCTCTATAGACACCGCAGGGCAACCTTTCACAATGCGAGCCTGGTTCGGCCGCGGCAAGAAGCTGCAATCCGCAGTCACATCATGCTGTCTCTGCGCCTTCGTTCTCTACGGCTACGACCAAGGTGTGTTTGGCGGTATTCTCGAGAACGAAGACTGGCTGCGGCAATTCAATGATCCTGGCGATACTCTGACTGGATTCATCACGTCTAGCTACAACCTGGGCTGTCTACTCGGCTGCTTTATTAACTTCTTTGTGGGTGAGAAGCTTGGCCGAAGATGGACCATCTGGGTTGCCATGGGTTGGATTCTTGTCGGAGCTGCGTTGCAAGCAACTGCTCTTACGCGCGGGCATCTTATTGTTGGTCGGATTGTTACTGGTGTTGGCACTGGTCTCAAGACGTCGACGGTCCCCATGTGAGATTTATTACTTTTAGCATCGACTGATTCTTCCATTCGCTGACAATTTACTTCCAGGTACCAATCCGAGCTTTGCGAAGGTACCAAGCGAGGTCGTCTGGTTTCCGCAGAAGTCATGTTTGTCGGCATCGGCATCGCATTTGCATATTGGTGGGACTTTGCCTTTAGCTTTGTCGGAGGCCCATTCGCTTGGCGTTGGCCCATCGCTTTCCAAGCCGTCTTTGCTTTCTGGGTCATCTTTGTTGTCTTCGGTATACCCGAGTCGCCGCGTTGGTTGCTCAACCACGGAAAGCGGCAAGAAGCTATCCAGGTATTGTCAGCTGTCTATGACAAGCCCGTCGATCATCCTGATATTCTGCGAGAGGTGAACTCGATTGAGACTGCTTTGTCGATGGAGGCTGAAGCAGAGGGTAGCACCTCTTGGGCTTCGGCTTTTAGGAAAGACAAGGTCAGCACGAGATATCGAGTCTTTTTGGCTTGGTTTGTTCAGTTTATGAATCAAGCTGGTGGTATCAATCTGGTTGTCTATTACATTCTGAGTTAGTTTCGAAGTCTACCCTTCGTGACAGACTTACTAACGACTCTCAGCTGTCCTCACGGATAACGTAGGACTCGAGCATAGACTTGCTCAGATCATTGCAGGTTGTATTCAGCTCATGTTCCCTATTGGTTCCCTTCTTCCCACTCTAGCATTGGACAAGATGGGGCGTCGATCTACCATGATGTGGGGATCAGCTGGGCTATCCTTTTCAATGATGATGGTAGCTGCGCTTCTATCCCAGGCCGATGACACCCCACGAGGAAGATCGTTCGCCGCTGGGTCAGTGGCCTTCTTCTTTACTTACATGCTTGTTTTCGGCGCGAGTATGAACTGTGTTCCGTGGGTATATGTGCCTGAGATCCTCCCGCTACATGCTCGAACCAAGGGAACTGCTATTGGAGTCAGCTCCAACTGGCTTTGGAATTTCACGGTGGTATGCATTCGACTCCCGAACCTTGCACCTGTTCAATATAGCTGACTATTTAAAAGGTCATGATCACCCCAATTCTGATCAACCGCCTCCAGTGGAAGGCGTATCTCATCTTCATGGCAACTAACCTCGTTTTTGTGCCAATTATTTTCTTCCTGTACCCCGAGACATCCAACTTGGCTCTCGAAGAAGTTGATTACATCTTCGCCCGCGGCGAGAACACTGTTCAGGTTGCCCATGAGATGCAAAAAGAACTTGCCCTTCACGGACATTTGTCAGAGACTCGGCATGCTGGAAGGGGGACCAAAAGGGATAGCAAATCTCAGGAGAAAAGTGATGAGTTCGTGGAGCACGCAAATGCTTAGTTTAGTTATTTAGTTGCTTATATCTTCTTCATCTTCGGGTCATATACTCATGTTGAGAAAGAAAAGAATTGAGATTTGACTTTGTACCTGATTTCTCAATTGCCATGATCAATTATATTATCCTGAAGTACATGTATCTGTCGGTCCAGGCTTGTCCGAGGTCGGGCTTTGATCTCCCGGCATTCCCTCCGAGGCACAAAGTGACCTGCTCCCCCAACTTCCCCGCAGCCCCTCCTCGGATAAAGACATCATCGGAAAGCAGCGTATTTGCCAACTCACACATGCTCTTGACATTCACGCACTGCACTCCTTTTTAACGAGAGACTCTCCATATAATAACTGATTTTCTACACCCAGCCATGACGACTTATCAGATCCGCGAAGTTAATAATGAGGTGCAGGGAAGGCTTGCTCTCGTTACCGGGGCCAGCGGAGGGATTGGTTCCGCTATTGCTAGAGCTCTGGCAGCCGAAGGCTGTGATGTTGTACTTCACTGCAACTCAAGCCTGGTAAGCCCCCCATACCGACCAATGGTCTATCACTCACAACGATTATGTAGCACAAAGTTGAAGCACTATCGAAAGAACTAACATCTGCTCACTCTGGCCAACTCTTCCCTGGCATCTCCGCCGACCTAAGCTCCCGTGACCAAACCCGCGGCCTTGTCGAAAAGGTTTTCCAGGACTCAAATATCTCTGCCAAGCACAAAGCCGTCTCAATCCTCGTTGCCAATGCCGGTCTCGGCAGGCGTATTCGTGATATCAAAGACATCGGGGAAGATGACTGGGATGATGTCATGGAGGTCAACTCTCGCAGCCAGTTTGTGGTTACGAAGGCTTGTCTGCCTGGGATGCGAGCGCAAAGTTGGGGTCGTGTGATTTTGGTCGGAAGTATCGCGAGTACGGGCGGAGGTATTAATGGCTGTCACTATGCAGCTACCAAGGGAGCACTGAGGTAAGGAATTGGGCTCAAGATTGACCAGAAGGCCAAATACTGACCTCTGCAAGCTCAATGGGCAAGAACTTATCCACTGTGCTGGCTGGTGAAGGAGTAACCGTCAACTGTGTAAGTTACAAGACGAGGTTGGTTTACACGAGTTCTGACACAAAATCCAGATCCTTCCCGCGATGATTGGCTTTACAGACATGATCCCTACGCCAAAGTCAACGTAGGTACCCAAATAAATAGTCGTCTTTCTCAACATACTAACAAAGCCATCCTAGAACCTGGACAAGCAGAACTGACTTGGAAGAGCTAAAAGCCACCGACCCTGGTCTCGCAATTACTGCCAGTGTCCCTGTTCAACGTTTGGGTCACCCTTCGGAGGTTGCCAACATAGCAGTAATGTAAGTGGTATCTGAGTTTCCTCCCGCATACGAGGAGTTAACGAGTTTCAGGATGGCCAAGACTGGATATCTTACAGGACAAGACATCATCCTCTCAGGTGGATTGAAGTAGATGCCAGCTTCTAAATGGGTCTCAGCTATAGAGCTCCGAAGTGCTCAATAGACATGCTATAAAGGACGGCAAAAAGAGAAAAAGAAAACATACAACACCGGGGATTCGCTGGTCGTTACTGACCCAACTACTAATTATTATTAATAACTATTAATAATAGCTTTATTCTTAAATTTATTACTATTCTTCCGGGCCCTCAGACCACTATATCCTTACAATTGCCCTCCCTCTTCAGTGGCTCGGTCCCCGAGTCAGTCATCTCTATAGGGGCTCTTCCCCATCTTCTCACATAATTAAAGGAATGATCCTTTTAAGATATTACCCTTACTTATAATATCGGTATAATTCTGGCTATATAGTATAATCGGCTATAATAAGCCCTAATAAGCTTTTAGGTATTAGAACGCTATACTTCTGATTTCTTTTTAAAACTGAGAGATAGTGCTAGAGAGACTAGGAAAGATCAGTTTGTGTATATTAACCATCTTAGATATCCTTCAAGACAGTTATAGATGCCTAGCAAAGGTTCTCAAGTAAATAATTATTTTAATAGACTATATATTAACAGGCAACCTACGAAGTCTCGCAGTATATCCTCTTCGGAAGCAAAGCCCAGCTAATTAAGTAGGATCAGTTGATTTATTCATGTAACACACCTGAAGCATAGAGAAGGATCATTAAAAGATTCTCGATCCACTTCGGCATACAACTTATTAAAGTGCATAGCCATGCCTGCATGCCACCGGCAATCAAAAACGATACTTTCACCGCTGCCGCTCAGATCATAACTTGGCTTCCCCATTTGGATTACCCATCCACGATTAGCAATGTCCCTTTACACACAACGTCAGCCATCTCACTCACTTCTATAAAAGGATGAGATCTTGCAGACAAGTAATATTATACTATGTAAAAGAACGTGAGTAACGAATCAAATAGCACCCACTTGAGACAGGAATTTCAGCTCGTCATGGCCTGATTGAGAATCTCGGGTTGCATTCATCTCCCATGCCGTGGCTTAGCACCAACCTTCAATTCAAGATTCCATCATTCTCAATAATACATAAACTGAGACGTGCATATTACTGAGATCACTAGTAAATGATAAATTTCCAGCGTTTCATTACAGCCGTTCGTGATATATTAATGGAAAGTCTGGTTAGGCAAGTCGCAGCTTTTTGAGGGTACCGCATACTGTGGAGAATGGCCAGATGAGATGTCTCGGAGAGTCCTGCGGGCCGAAGGTATATTGGTAGAATTTGGCACTATTGGCTATGGAGCATACCCAGCTCCTCTATTCCAGAGTCAAGGGACAAGTAACGAATTTGAGGCTTGTGAAGAGTTGGATCACACTAGGGCGAACTCGCAGTAGCTACCTCAGAGACGAACCAACGGCCCGAACGAGGACGATGACTGTAACAAGTCTGAACCTGAAATACCAGCTTGGGCCACTCCTGTACTGCACAAGCTGAGGACTCAATCAACTAATAAACAATATATGTTCTCATGTAAAAGAATGAGTCTACTCAGAATCCGAGGTCACAAGCTTATTTTCCTTCTTTTGACCCACTCACGACCCAATCCTGCGCCGCAACGGCTTCAGAAAGTTTACGAGGGACAGCCAACGCGACACCTAATCGAGCTGTAAAGTTCAAGAATAATCACGTGACATCTAGAAACGCATCTTGTCGTGAACGGGCAATCAAAAAAGGTACGCAGACAGACACGCCAGCAGTAAGCACATTTCATTAATCCAGGAAGCCAACACAGAATTCTACAGCCATGACCAGAGAGAGCACATCGACATGTCAACACGAGACATGTACATCTGACGATGTAACTAATAACAACAATTAGACAAACTAGGTCAACCAAGATACAGATTCTTCAGTGTCTGTGAGCGCAATAAGGGGATGTTTAATCATTAAATATTAAGGACTAGACTATGAACCCGAATAATCTAGTGTTCCCTCCATACTGATGTCTTTTCATAGCAATGGATGTCACAAGACTCAGTATTATCTTATGACATTTCTCATTCGCCCTAACAATGTTGGTTATTGTACCCAAAGCAAACTAATGGGGTGGCATACCATCTGCCTACTTGTAGGCGGAGTAGGGGAATCCAATACAGGGCTCCCGGGTTTCTTTGCACCTTCTTTTCGTCGCAGCCGTACGGAAGCTGTCCTCCGAGGAGCCGGCAATTCGCCTCTCCTTGCCTTTGGCCTTTGCGGAGGGGGAGGCGGCCCGCTTCTTTACCGTGGGGCTTTTCTTGGATCCGAAGCAGCACATGGTGATGACTGTAGTTGGGAGTTGTAGGTAGGTGGTGGTTGAGTGGCTCGATGAATAGTAGAGCAAAGTGGGTTTTGCAGATGTGATTGTGTGATTGTGAGTCAAGAAAGAAAGGTCTTTAGGAGGGATGAAGCCTGGTATTTATAGCTTTCAGAGGAGTAGGATGAGAGAATAAACTCCACACGTCACAGCGATCTCGGGATTAATAAAACTTTAGAACTCACTTCTATTAAGTGTTATTAAAATTTGTGGTTGTAGCGTTCTTCCTACGTGATGTGAGGAGTATGAGAATTTTTAGACCTTTGGAAAAAGGCTGTATAGGTAAGTAAGGGTTTAAATACTCCATTCAAAGTCTAATCAAGTATGAGAGGCGGACATTCTCGTCCAGTTAAGAAACACATTCACTTATAGAAAGCTTAAAAGAATTAATATCTCGACAATAAAACAAACATTCGCAGGCCCCATGGCATTTACCCCCTCAGTGAACAACAAGCACAAATTATACCTTTCCAACATACAGGGCACAGTCATACTTAGAAGCCCATGCTTTCCGGCTTGCAGACATTCACCATAAGAAGAGGTAACTGTGAATACTCTGGAGTTTAGGGCTTAAATTATAGTTTCCATCTGAAACTTACTTAACATACTCACAGAGCAAGCTCCACTCACTGCTTTGTGTTGCTCAGCAGACGAACACATACCACACATAGGAGAGAAACTATCCTACTTGGATGCCTGAACTATAACATACAGTATTTCTATTTAAGACTTTCATTAGGTTGCGCTTAGCAAACATCGATAAAGCAGGTGATATAAGGTGGTAATTAGTAGAGGTTAAAGAAACTGAGAAAAGAAAAGTTTAAATTGCTTGGAGTTTTTAAAAATAACTCACACGGAGTAAAGCCATACAGTAAGATTTCTTTACAGTCTACAAACGCCATTCACTTGCCCTACAATAGAAAATTAGTTTCCAGGCATAAGGTTTTATTACAGTTAGGCACATTTGATGTTAAGCCCTTATGACAAGCCCACATTAAACGGGGTGTAAACCTTAGCCGGTGTTATATTGGATAACCAGGCCAGTATACTATGTAGCCCACTTGGTCGCGCACAGCAAAGTTTGTATCTGGGCACAGCTCATATTTATTACAAAGATCTTGCCTCTATTGGAATGAGTTTGATCTTGGAGTTATAACACTCCCACATAGGATACTTATATTCCACTCTCCCCTTTCTTTTATGGCCGTGCCAATATATTTACTAAGGGGTCAACTCCTGTAGCCACTGAGTGTTTTTAGTCCTGAGATTGAGTCTAGGCCTTTTGATGCAAGTCTCGACAGATATTTTAATGGTCACAAGGCCGATGGTTCATTAATATTGGTCCGCTCACTCTTGAGATCTTGGAATCTAACTGATGATAGGCTTATGGCTTACTGTCCCTTGATATGGCGCAGCTGAATGTGGCTCACCGCTAAGAAGCTTTGCTATTAACTCACAATAAGTAATCGAGGCAATTGAGAATTTGATTCCTCAGTTCCCTCTTCAGGCAATAAAAAGGGACGTCAGACCATAATGTGCGATACATCATCAGAAACAAAAATCTTCTCAACTCACCTGCGAAAACCATAAGCAAGTTAGAAGCATGGATTCGATGTTTCGGACGAGACGCCTCTACTCAGCAGTATCGGGGATATAATTTGCAAGCGCAATTGTAAGTTCCTCACGGTCAACCAACGAATCTGCAGGCTTTGCTATTTCACCTTCGGCAGGCTCTTGCGAGCCACGTTGCTCAGGCTGCGGTTCATCTCTCCCCAACTTTCTCATCTGTTGCAGTTGCGGAGGCAAAAGATTGAAAGACACGGGACGGATCTGGAGAAAACTCACGTTAAACCTCGATGACTGGACGGTATTTGGGTTAGTAGGCAAATCGGCAATACCGGCATAAATTCAAAAAAACTTCCGGCTTGCTTTAATATTTTCACTGAGTACGGATACCAATTACCCTTCTGTGAAAACACCAGTGCCAGCCTTAGGTTGAAAGCACCTTTTAGTCAAGTTGTTTTTAATGGGCCTGTGCGCTGGTGCCTGGACATCCTGGTATAATATCTCACCATCCCCTTTTTTTCCCCTGAGCCAAAACGATAGAGCCCAATCTAAACGTCCTTCATATCACAGGTTTTCCAACTAAGAAAACAAGATGCCACCCAGAAGGAGTTCCAGGCTCAGTAGGAAAGAGGGAAAAGTGCCGAATGAAGCAGCAATGGAGCGCCAGCCTGTCTCTCCGCCGCCACAGCCCATTGAAAGGAACAAACGAAAATCCACAATGCCTGGGTCCAACCCGAAGGTCAAGAGTGTAAAGAAAGGACAAGAACCCATATCTACTGCAAATAGCAAGACCAAGGCGACTGATCAATATCATGGTTCACACAAGACCGACAAATTATCGGGTTTGCCACCAGAAATCTTTTCTATGGTTTTAAATAATGTAAAACTCCAATTCAGCATTAACCATTACTATGCTGATCATGTCTAGGTTACGGAGAGAGCCACACTCAGCAGATTCAGCAGAACGTGTAAGAGGTACTATACGCTCATAACACCACGGCTTTACGAGCGAATATCTGTCGCTGCCATATACCACGCCCACATTGCAAAGCTCATCCGCACACTTGAACCCCACCTCAGTATTCAGCAGCGAATGCAGCTTAAGGAGGAGGGTACATACAGGGGCCAAAAAGAGCTATATCCAAGCAACCTCAGGCCCAATGAGAAGCCTGCATGTGCAGACTATGTTCGCCAGCTTGTTGTTGGGTCTGTCAAAGCAGGCAGGAATCACGATTATATCGTACATCTATACATCGAAGAAGCATTGGCCAACATGAACAACGTCCAGGCCTTTCAATCTCTTTTCCTCACCCAGTAAGCTACGAATAAAAATTACCAAACTTAATCTTTAGCGTGTACTAATAGCCGCTCCAAGGTCAATGGCCAAAAGTATCGCGGGTTTTAAAAAGCTGCAAGCGTTATCTCTGGATCTTGGCTATGGCCACTACCAGTCACTTCACAAGATCAAGAACCTGAAACATCTGGCTTTGAAGGCATGTGACCAGGTCGAGACAATCCATTCTCTCTTGCTGAATTCGAGGTCCTCGCTTCAAAGTCTGGACCTGAAGATGGACTCTTTCGGCTTCCTGCATAGTCGGGCCAAGATTCTGCAATTCGTGGGCCATGTCACAAGCCAAGGTCATTACTTAACAGCTCTCAAGTCCTTCAGTATAGAGGGTTATGATTTTGATCCAGCTTCCATTTCATCACTGAAGAAGGCGATTGATTTCGTCCGACTCCAGGAGCTTGTGATCAATTGCTTGCCTGACAGCTCACATCTCCTGTTCCAAACCCTAGCCGAGTTATTTTCAACAGCAAGCGTATCTGAACCAGGCGTTCATTTGCAAAGTTTAACCGTGGAAATGGGACCGTACGACTACGATCAGCCCGATTACCACAAACGTGCAATGATAGATCACAAATGTCGCTTCTTGTCTTCATTCAATACTCTCAAGACTTTGCACCTCGCGGACTGCGGCCAGTACAAGCTCCAAGACTCTATGAATCCGGGTCTACCCAACAATCTACTCCAAGCCATCCTCAAACATAAAGACCTGGAAAAGCTCAGGATATCATACAACGGCGTTGTTGGTGGCTATCAACTACCGTATTTGCACCCAGCTACTGTTGCGAGCCTAATCGATAATTTACCTTATTTGAAAGAGTTGGACATTGCCCCGGAAGATCAGGATCATCACCTCGTAAGAACAACCTGTGACGTTTCCTGTCTGACATACTAACTTGCTCTGATAGGATGCATTGGGAGAAGCACTTGGACGCGGTGCTAATCTTGAACTCATTACATTTTCTTGGACGCGCGGTTGGGCATCTCGTGATAGTTCGGTAAAGGAGCCCGCCAAACCTCTATTACATTCTGTTCTCAAGGGCTTTCTCTCTCGAAGCAGTGTCAGCGATACAGTCAGTTTCAAATGGGAGGATCACTGTAAGCTCAAATGCGTGACTGTAAATTCTTTTGTATATGAGGTTGCATCGAAATTCGGCCAGAGTGGCAAAGGAATATCTATACCTGAGAAGTTCACGCTACCTGATAACCCGAAGCGTCAGGTTATGTATAGGGATATCACAAGAGCCCTCCCTAGGTTCTTGTACGTCGGATTTGACCCTAGATTCACATGGCTTGAAAAGGTTTCGAAAGACCTCGACTGAACCATGGACGTATTCAGTCTGTTAGATATTTCAGTGTCACTGAACATAGACTCTGGTTAATAGTTTTAAAATTAATAGTCAGTGAAAGAAATCATATAAAAGTGTCTAAGGAATCTTCATGTGTAGCTGAGACTACTTATATCCTCCGAGAGGTTATTTTCCATGCTATGTTTGTAAGAGAAGCCACAAATACACACTGGCCTAGAAGGTCCTAATTCTAAAAAGTCATAAATCGAGATTGCATGGTATGGAGTGATGTCTCTTCAACACGGCCCCAAAGTGTACGAGGATCCTGGAGCATATGAACCGGAGCGCTAGTTGACTACAGACGCCGAGTTACTGTCCAAGATGGGAACTAGTTTCTTCACCTTTGGGGGTGGCTCCCGGACATGTCTGGGCAAGCACATAAGTCTTAAGGAGCTTTATAAGGTAGTGACATAGTTATTGAGACGATACGATACTGAGCTGGCAGATCTAAAGGTTCGGTGAGAGGTATCTAACCGTTCGTTTGCGCAGCAGCAAGGTCTCAACGGTGTTTTGACGAAAGAATCAGCTATTCCAAAGTAGATACTTGAGTAGACGTTTCACCTTGATGTTAACAGAGCCAGCTATCAAGGGATACCAGGCTACTGGCTGAGTCAAAGCTTGAATAGAGAAATGTATCTATGGAAGTGCCCTTACAGCCGTGTCTAACACTTTCGATACATACTCAACATTCTTAGTGTTGACTATTAAGACTTGTGTTGGAATTGATTATGGAGTGACTTATACTGATTCAACTTACGTCCGGCAACCGAGATACGACCTGATGTCAAAATATAAACGTGGCTGTGTTGTTGAATAGATGCAACTTGCTCAGGATTTAACCCCGTATGGGAAAACATGCCAATCCAAGCAACTAAAAGTCAGATTTGATGGATACTATGCTACTTCCAGCCCAAAAGACACTTACCTGCGAGATAATATGATCACATTGTCCTGGTGTACTAAGGACCATGAGGTTTTCATAGAGAGCCTTTCGCATCTCCTTAATCCGATTGCTCATCCCTTCAAGGTCTAAGACCCAGTCTTGGAATAGCTTCGGGTCTGAGAGGATAGTCGCTGGAAGCCTCGCTCCATTCGTTGGAGGCTGGGGAACCTGTTCTCGCTGAAAGCGACAGAAATGACCTCGGGCCTTTTGAGCGTCCGTGGATGTTGCACAAAAGATGTGCAACGCACCAACACGCTCTCCGTATAGGCCCATGTTCTTAGAAAAAGACTGACAAACGGCTATTTCCAGTACCACGGTTTAGAAGATGCCGAATGGCCCACGCGTTCGTCATCAAGATCTCCGGTGGCGAATCCTTGACTGGGAAGATGAGATTTCAGCAAAGACATAGAAGCAAGATGATGCGGCAGGACTTACTAGACACAGTCGAACAATGGAAGAGCTGTCTCATTTCACAAACATCAGCGATTACCTTCCATTGCTCTTTGTTAGGATCAACACCAGTTGGTTTGCGGGCGCAAGCATGGAGCAAAATAACTTCTCCAGGAACAGCTTCGGTACCAAGCTTCTGTATCATATTATCAAGATCCAGTCCCTTGGTGTTCGCATTCCACTAAGGGTATCTTTTCACGTCGACGCCAACAAGGCACCAAATGTTGGCATGGTTAACCTAGCTGGGGTCTGAAAGCCAGACAGCACATGGGTTCAAGGTTTGAGTTAGGAAGCGTGCTTCGAGAAAGTTGGCTCCTGTTCCTGAGATGGTTCGGATTCAGACTAGACGACTGTCCCTCTGGTCTAGTGGACCAAACAGTACTTGGCGGGCTGAAGAGACAAATGGGGAAAATCCTGAAAGAGGTAAATACTCATAACGTCCCTAGTCTTGCGCCTTCTTCACTACCTCTTCGGTCTTGAATTTTTAACTCCATGTTAGCTTCAATAATAAGGCCAAGACAAATTGAGAGAACAAGTCATTACCTTCTGGACTACTGGGTGCACCCAGGGCTTTGAATTGTCGTCTCGATACAAACCCGACCCAAGAATTACCTTCTTTGAATCAGGGTCATCTTGGAAAGCCTCTTTGAGCGCATAATGAGGGCCAAGAAGGATATTATGAAGGTCTTTGAACCGGGAGCTGAACGAGTCGGAGCCCATCATTTTTTACACCGGACAAAGTATGAATTGATCTTGCAAATTTACAGTGAGAAGCACCTTAATACTTAGCTATGTCCTCTTTTGACTTTTGTTTCTTTAAGTCCCTAGAAAGGCTACTATTATTACCCTCCTTAATATCTTAACCCTAGGCTCTTAATAGCTAGGATAGACCTTAAATTAAAACCGCCCCTGAAATATAACTTCTATTATAGTGATTTTTAATATAAATTATCTAATAGTCCTTATCCTTAATTATTAACTTATAACCAGTATTATAATATTTTAGATATAGAAAGCTTTTAATAAAGTTGTTACGTGATTGGAGGCGCTTCCAGCACGTTACAGGCTGCCTTAGGCGTTATTATCTCTGTGACTCTCTAACCGAGGTCACGGCAGACCTTTTGGCACAGTGGTTTAGCGCATTGTGCCGTGCCTTTTATCACGTAACAGATACATTAGGTTTCAGAAACCATCTCTGATGTCGTGAGGCTTAGCGGAAACTAGACAATAAGACAAAGGCTACAGAATTTACCAACGATACTAAGGAGATATTCTAACTGGGTTGTTACTTTAATACGCCTGCATATGTTCTCGTTACGTCTATAAACTCAATAGCCAGTCGATTTGTCTCTTGAGTCACAACAAGTGAGAAAGAAATTGAATAAAATAGATAAAAATAAAGTTGGTCAAAGGTTTCATATAGCAAAAGATAAACGTTTGAAGCGACGCAGGCCTGATTCGAACAGACGCCTCCGAGGAGAATAGATTTCTAGTCTATCGCATTAGACCACTCTGCCACTGCGCCTTGATGCTTCCTGATTGGATGGAATTTTGAGCTCCAATTTAGTAATAAGGAGCTGAATCCAAAGCCTGCTTTATTCTGTCCTCACTTTTGAGGAACGGAAGTAGATCTACCGGTAGTTCTTTTGCGCCTCTGCTTACTTCTCCTTCTCATTATCCCACATACATATACATAACCACAATTTCCTCCGCAGCGGGCTTACCGTTGTTCTGAACTTCTGATGCTTTGTCGTGTGCTGAAGAATCTTAACTAGTGTGATTGACCCAAATTCACTCTTTCTTACAGCATGTTTTTCCTGGGCTATTGCATAGGCATCTCGGCTTGTGGCGTCTCAACCGGGAGTTTCAAAGTCCCGAGCTACTGCAGACTACAATAATTAGCCTTATTTACTTCGGGCATTACTATGTCCCGAACCGTAGCCCATAGCTCATATTTAGCCAATCACGACCGTATGTCAAAGCATGTTTAGGAAATCGGATCCGACACCACTCTATAAAAGCCGAGAGAACCCTTTAAAGACCTGACGATGTTATTCCAAAGCATATTTGAACACCTAATAAAACCCCCGAGTTCAATTCTATCCATTTTCAAACTATTTCGTTTCATTAATACTCTGAGCGGGCCTGAGTAAGCACAAGAACCTCAACTGTATCAGTCCTTGAGTCACCATCCAGTATCCTATCAGAACTCAACATGACCTCTTCAACTATCGCGCCAATTGCAATCATCGGTGGTGGCCCATGCGGTCTGACATTGGCTCGTCTGCTCGAAACTGCAGGCATCAACTATGTTGTTTTCGAGCGCGATGAATCGCCAACATCAACACTCAGGGGGCAAGGTGGCACACTTGACATCCATAAGGAGACAGGTCAGGAGGCTCTTCGTCGCGCAGGGCTTCACGACCAGTTCAAGTCTCTTGCTCGATACGACGCAACAACGATGACCTTGATGGATTTCCGAGGCGAGCATCGGGCTTCGTTCGGAGATGAAGATGATGGTGATAGACCGGAGATCGACCGTCAGCAGTTGCGGCAAATTTTGCTTGACTCTTTACCTGCTGATCGTATTCGGTGGGGGAAGACAATTGACACTGTTGAAAAAAAGGAGAATGAGCATCGAGCAGGTGCCCATGCCTGGAAACTCAACTTCCGCGACGGATCGACTGAAAGTGGCTTCCGACTCATCGTGGGGGCAGACGGCGCATGGAGCAAGATTCGTCCCCTTGTAAGTGGCGACGGTATCCAGATCATCAAGATAACTCATCGGCTGATTGTTTTCTCAGGTTACCGACGCAAAGCCTATCTATTCAGGCAAAATGTATATAGAAGGCCGAATATCGCCAGGCAATCCGCAATACAAATCGGCACAGCAGATGGCAGGCAAAGGAACCGCTATGGCCATGAGCGCCAGGTCCACCCTCGCCGTACAACAGATGTCTGATGCATCATATCGAGTGTACATGGGCCTAGTAGCACCAGAGTCTTTGGCACAATCCGGTAGCGGTGCTGATCCAAAGTACATGGACAAAGCACGAAAGACTATGCTTGGCCCTGGCGGGTTTTATGCAGACTGGACAGAGGACTTGAGAGCCTTGATCGAGGCGGCGGAAGGACCATGGCGCCCTTGGCCGCTTTATCGTCTCGACAACGACATTTTCTCTTCGCAAGCGAAATCCAACGGTTATGGAACCGAACAGCCAGGCCAGTCTCGCTGGAACCGCGCCCCTGGCGTTGTTATACTCGGCGACGCAGCGCACCTTGCCACTCCTAATGGTGAGGGTGTGAACCAAGCGATGTATGACTCACTAGTACTATTCGATCAAATCACATCGGAAGCTGGTACGGTTCAAGGAGGACCTTACGACTGGAAAGCTGATGCGGCAGCTCTGGAGCGGGCGATTACTGCATATGAGGCGGAGATGTTCCCCCGAGCTTACGAACACATCCAGAGCAGTATCGACATGGAAGCGACGATGTATGCTGATGATGGGGCTCAACGGATGATGGAGATGTTTCAGAGTTATGGCGAAAATTAAAGAGATTTTCAGATAGTTACCCCTTTAATTCAGAGTAGGGCCGTTGGATCGACAGGAAGTAAGGCATGACCAATTGAAACATGATATTCGAATACATCGCCGCTTCAATAATTATGATAGTAAACTATTATAAAGAAACCGAAATTTTTTGTGTATATATTTGTAGTTATAATTTCAATACTTGGGCATCTGGTATCCCAATCGCACAATCTAGGACGTTGAAGATGGTAATCTTTTGGTGTAGAGATCTGCACAGGTGAAATAATCTAGAGATATTATCTCATAATTTGATTAAGAGACCTAACGATAACGAGAGAACCTTCAGCAATGGGCCCTCCGGGCTTTGAGCAACGTTCGTCGCCGCGGTGTGAAGTAGTCCGCGCCGTAAGTAGTCTCGCCAGTGTGAACCACCTTGACTTGTCACTGAGGTATGAGGGTATAAAACAGTCCGAATTTCTTCACAAATAACAAATCCTTCTTGTCTTGCCGAGCGCCTTTGCTGCCAGCATGTTGCCACCTAGACTGGGCAAAGGATTTTTCTTATCGACAGGAGGTGAAAGTAATGAAGCAGCTATCAAGGTTGCCAAGGTATTTACCGGGAAGTTTGGGATTGTGGGCCTGGGATCAAGCTGGCATGGAATTTCTGCACAGGCTTTGGGTGTGCAGTACCGATATGAACATACAGGACATGTGCCCAATATGCCTTGCATGTTCGCACTTCCAGCACCCAACTCTTATCGTTTACTCTTTCTTCAACCCGAGGAGACCTATGATTGGGAAAGGGAGATGATGCACGGCTGGAATGATCAATATGCAGTCATGCGGTTCCCTCGCAGCGTGTACCATGGAATGCATCCTATTTTCTGCTGGCGTGCAGGTACTACCCCAGGATATCTCAAGTCCCTGAAGAAGGAATGCGACAAGAGAGAGATGCTCCTTATTGTGGACGAGGCTCAAACTGACGTTGGGCGCAGTGGGGATCTCATGGCTATCATGCATGAGGAGATGGTGCCAGTCATTGTGACACTGAGCAAAACACTCGGGAATGGCCTGCCACTCAGCGCGGTTGTAACCAGCGCTGAGATAGATAACCAGTGTTCCAAGAGAGGTGATTGTATGTACACTACGCACGCGAACGATCCTCTTCTTTGTACCGTTACCGACAAGGTTCTCAAGATCGTCATGAGAGACAATCTTGCGGAGAATTCCAGGTCTTTAAGAAGGATTCTCCATGCAGGGTTACGCAACTTGCAGTCTAAGTATAACTTCATAGAAGACGTTCGGGGCCGAGCGTTAATGGCTGGTGTCGAGATTGTTTCTGACAGGGAAATCAAGGCTGCTGATGTTGACCTTGGTAGGCGGTTGCAGAAAACGCTTTCAGCCGAGGTCTTTGAGCAGACCTCTCGGGTGATTTCTATTCCAGTGGAACGCTTCGCATTGCACCGCCAATCACCGTGACTGAAGAGGAGCTACGGAAGGGGGCTTCGAATCCTCGAAGATCGCCTTTGTACCTACACCGAGTATACAGCCACTTGGAGCACCACGGGTACAGGCATGCGATGCTACTGAATCTCGGGGGTGTCCCAGACTATGACTGGCTCACAGCTTGGACAAGGCAAGATCACAGAATCAAGTCGAGGTCAATTGGAAACATCATGGTATCATGGGGTCCATCTTCTGCGAGAAGTGTCGCAAGCTCATCGAAGTTGATATCCCCAACAGGTATTGGGAGTCGAGAAGCTCAGAAAATTGGTCTAGTCAGCTATCACCAATATCCCAGCTGCCATTATGTTTATGTGTACGAAGCGTGCTCATCAATTAGCAACAATCTCATCCCACCGCCTTCGGGTGACTCTGGCCAGACACTTTCCCACTCCATAGCAGCTCGCATCAGAAATGATGTAATAAATGTGAGTAATAATCCTGCGTCTGGTATCCAGAAACCCTGAAGTTGTTGGCAGTCAAGTTCCTGTAACACTACAATGTCCTCGACCGCTCGACGAGTTAGGAGACGTTCATTTCGTAATTGGTCACACGGTAATGACTCAACAACATTCATGATGATTTCCATATTGACTTGCTCAGGACTGGCAACAACTCGGGTCGGCGCGAGGTCCCCAGTTTTGGGAGCAAGAGACACTTCAAGTTCCCGAGAGTTGATTAGAGCGTGAAAGATTAATATAAGTAATTCATGATATTACCAAATTAATATTCCTTGTTGGGCGATCTTCCATAGGAGCTTCGCGGTTGTCTGACCGCTTTCTGTTGGCAGTTCTGTCGTAGGACTCGCAGTCGAAAAGTTCTTCATCCATTGATATGCGTATAACGTCCACTGTTCCGGTCAAAATCTGAGACAACAAGCGTAGACTGGGACGGCCGTATAGAAGCGACGAGTGGATTCAACCCGGCATTGAGTCTCGAAAGAAATAATCAGACTAAATATTAAGACAGTGTCGTCTTATTTGGCTTATAAGGAGTATTAGTAACGGAACAAAATCATCCAGTCTTGTTGCCAACCTTGAAGACGAGTCTCGTACTGAACGGGTCGATTTGAGCAACACCGTGTTTCTTATAGATAGTCTAGTAGAGCTGGACCTTGGCCCCCATCCGGACTCCATAGTTTAAAACTTTGTTAGACTTGATGAAACTGACACAGTGATCGACTTGTGGTTGTTTCAGCAACGAATGCCTGCGAGTTCCAACGCAGTATACGTGAGTAGCTGTGGACCACTTCCAGTGAGCATGATTGAGATAAGGTCTTACATCGCAGAAAGGTCCCATTAGAGTCTTGGAGGCATAACGGCGAGTTTTGTGTTTTTGGCAGAGATCACATGCCTTAGAAAGCTCTGTCAGGCCGACTAGGGGGCATGTTTCGCTCATGGAAGATTGCTCATCCTGGGAGATATAGTCTCAGATACTTGTCAGGCAATCTTGGTGTGTTTTTTGCAGCGGAAGAGTTGCTCCTACCTCCTGATCCTTCATTTGTGCATCCTAACTTCATCGGCTCAGAAATGTTTTATGTTGAAGTTGGGGTAGAATTCTGGCCACAATGGACTCAGACGCATTCAGTTACAGACAATTCTGTCTAATTCTGAGTTGAGACCTGAAATCATAGAGCTATAAGAAAGTAATTTGCAGGATTATACCGAAAGACATCCTAACCAGAGAACTACGCCGATTCTCCCAACGAGAGGGCCTAAAGAGTTTTACCTTCTACGGAAGCATTAAGCCAACGATATTCTGGCCAACAGACTCGGGCACAGCCAAAAGTCCTCGCTAGCCTAGCCTCAGATATTTCATTATACAGCCACAAATACGCTTACCCCGTAGGAAATCGCTCATATTCGAGAAGTTCGGGCCGGATTAGTACATTATCCATTCTCACAGTGCTTTAGTAAACGAGTTCTTCCGAGCTGCTACGCGATGCATACCCTCACATCCCCAAGGCAAAATATTCGATCCGTGATCGACCTTAAGCTTCTAAACAGAATTTCCTGCAGACCCATGTCTCGATATAGTAGGGGTATCAAATCTCGAAGAGGAGATATTGGAACAATGGCTTAGAGCAGCGGAAATCCACAATCTCGATTTCCAGCTGTGACTTGAACAGTCAAGAGAAATCTTATGATCAACATCGTGGGCAAAACTGAATATGGGTCCAGTAACACCCAGCAATACTCGAAATACTATAAGAAGCCAATTTTAATTTACCCTGTTCATCCTTTAGTATTAGAACTGTTCCCGTATATCAGAATAATATTATGCTCATGTTATTTTCAACCTCTCCTTGTTACATCTATAGTTTCTGGGTACGTGGATTTTATCACAGCTCACTACCTGGTGAGTGTAGGGTGAGAGCGGAGGGACGTCAAGACCAGCCGAAGATCAGCCACGGCGAGCAACCCCACAATAGCCGCCAACCGCAAAGTCTTTAAATTCTGCGCGGGTCGCGTTCCTTCTCTTCTTCTTTTTCTTTTCTCTTTATGACCCTTCCATTCAAATAAACGTGAGTCCCTACCACCGCTGCACACACATCGCAAAGGCACCTCGCTAACATTTACCTCGCAGATGATGAGAACCGCGTGCTTAATATGATGCAGTGCCTCCTCTCCGGACCCTGAAACCCTCTGCCTTTCGGGGTAGCTTAAGCGGTCTCGGGGCGAGGTGAGGTTGGTACCATGAAATGGGCGTTCGACACACCGACCTTGTTATAGCATCGGACGCGATGGAAAAAAGCTCTGACTTATTACGAATGGAAAGGGATTCTTGGTTCGCGCGGCCGGGGTGACCTGGCAGCAGAAATTGAACTTTTTACAGGTGAGTTTGGCATCGCACGGGGGAGCGAGTTTCAAGTGAAGCTTCGCGTATTTAGCAAAGAATTGAACTGTATTTGAATGTAACAAGAATATTGACCTTGTGTATGTGCTTGATGCCCCGTCCTGATGAAAGTGATTGCACCTTGCCTGAAGCCTGTATTCATGGCATGTCCGGAAATGAAAGGACTTTTCGTGATACACAAGGAAGCGAAAGTATAATTCCACAAACATGCAAACATGATTGAAAGCACCAAGCAAACTCTTCTCGTGTATCCGTAAACAATCTCCAAAACCGCCCTCCGAAGTAAACAGCAAATCCCATTGTCTTTGTTCCCAGATTCTGTCCTGTTTATGGCACATCACCATTTCTTTCAGTGGAGCTCTATATGGCGCATCAAATCGCTCTGAAATGAAATGAATACACGGTGACGACATCCGTAGTCCCCTGGAATTACAGTGATAGCGACCGCCAAACTTCGGAGTCAACCACGTTTCCGGAGGACAGGAGTTTGGGGGATTACATATACCTCGCTATCACCCGCCGCGCCCAGATTAGAATCTCCACCTTGTCCTTCAACCACCACAGCCCAACCTCCAAGAGTCAACGTCCCAAGTCCAAACTGACCAACACCCCCCCTTGTCTTGCCACGCCCCAGAATCGTCCACGTCCCCCGGCGCGGATGCGGACACAGACACACTCACTCGTCTCTCTTGGTTAATCTCTCTTTCTCTTCAAGTCCCTCTCTTTGCGCTGGCGGCTTGGAAGCGACAACTGCACACCACGACACGCACGACACGACTCGACACGGCGACGTCTTACTCTTCTGCTCCTCCTGCCGTCATCATTATCGCCGTCTCGATTTGTCCGGACTCCCGGCCTCGCTCCGTAACATCCTTATCCGCCCCCCCGTCACTCGTTGCAACGTCCGTCGTCCGAACTCTGTCGCCTCGTCGCCGACAGCTACAGGCTCGATATAGCTCGACCTGAGTATCTGTAGCCACCATCATGTCAAGCTCCTTCGAAAAGTCCGTCAAGGGCGCAACAAAAGTGAAGGTACGTGTGTATCACGCAGCGCGCTCATTTGGCGAGTCCAACATTTGCGGCCATTACACTAGCTCAACCAGTTTACTTGACGAATGCTGTATCTTGACTCGCAGCATTTTGCTGACCTCGCACGGCTATAGAATGCTCCACCAAAGACAAAATATATCGAGCACATTCTCGTCGCTACCCATTCCGGCGAAGCTGGCGTCGGCGAGGTCTTCCGCGCTCTTACATACCGTCTGCGCGACTCAACATGGACCGTAGTCTTCAAAAGTCTAATTACTGTTCACCTCATGATCAGAGAGGGGTCTCCTGATGTCACGCTCGCCTTCCTTTCGACACACCGCAATGTGCTGGCAATAAGCAGCTTTACAGACGGTACGTTTTACCGAGACCGAACAGAAACATCCGGAAACAGCGATTGACAAATTGGCAGCTCAAATCCAAGGACGCAATATTCGACATTATGCTCACTACTTAGCCGAGCGAGCCCGCGCATACGAAAAGACAAAGACCGATTGGGTGCGCGCTTCCGAGTCAAGGCTCGAGAAGCTTTCTGTTGAGAAGGGCTTACTACGAGAGACGGAAGTTGTGCAACAGCAGCTCGAGGCGTTGTTGAAATGCGACGTAAGTCAGCAAACATTGTTGCAGGAGTCTAAAGGCTACGCGAACCTCGAGCACTAATAACCCCCAGGTGATGGAGAACGAACCCGAGAATGAGATCACTATAACTGTTTTTCGACTGCTTGTCTTGGATCTGTTGGCGCTATTTCAGGTTCTCAACCAAGGCCTGATTAGCATTCTTGGTTGGTTCCCTTGCCCCTGCCCCTCTTGTCTTACTCTGCCGGTTTGACTAACGCTTAAATCCTGTTAGGTAACTTCTTTGAGATGTCCAAGGTGGATGCCGAACGTGCTATGGCCATTTATCGGAAATTCACGAAGCAAACCGATTACGTCGTCCAATACCTCAGCGTAGCTCGACAGCACGAACACCACACCAGGGTCGAGGTGCCCAAGCTCAAGCATGCCCCTGTTAACCTGGGACGCCAGCTTGAGGAATATCTTCACGATCCTGATTTCGAGGTCCACCGAAGACAATACTTGGCCGAACAAGATGTGAAGAAGATTGGCGGTGGTTCGAGTTCGAAGCAAGGTCTCAGCAAGAAGAAGAGCGTTGACTTTCCTGTGCCAGCGTCCAACAACCCCTTTCCCAAGATTCTCTCGTCTTCGACTGGCAACAAGGCATCCGAATCGAAACCCCAAGCCAACAAGGGTCCTGATCCAGATCTGATCGACTTCTTCGACTCGATCGAGCAGAACCAGACGTCGATGAACGTAAACCCCCAGCCTCAACCTCAGCCTCAACCGTTCCAACAGCAAGCGACTGGCATGCCATTTCAACAAAACGGCTTTGTCGCTCAGCCTACAGGGTTCGCATCCAATAGCCCGTTCCAACAACAACAGCTGCAGCAAACAGGAGGGTTTATGCAACCGCAGCAGCAGCCTCAAATTCAGCTGCAGCCAGACTTCACCGGTGCTGGTTTTGGAGGATTCACGCCTCAGCCGCAAGGCTTTCAGCAAAATACACTTGCACCGATCCCCCAGGACTCGATCGCCAATTTCCCCAACGCTGTTTCTCAGGCAGGTCAACAGCCTACCCAGAATGGACAGCCTCAGGGGCTTCAACCAATGCAGACAGGCAGCACCAACCCTTTCCGCCAGTCCATGCTTATGGCCCAGCAAACAGGCTTGCCGTCATCTGCTACAACACCAGCTCTCAACCGCCAATCCACCAACCCCTTCGCTCGATCATCACCTCAGCAAAACTCTTCGCCCTTCGCTCAAGCTTCAAACTCACCATTCCAATCACCCTCTCCTCAACAACAACAAGCAGCCCCTATACAGCCCACACCAACGGGCACGAACCCCTTTGCTCGCAACTCCATGATGCCTCCACCAAACCAGGAACAACGACCACAGACAGCCGGTGCTGCTCTCGCCCCTCAAGCTACCGGCACCACCAACCCCTTCCGAAACGGCGCCTTTGTGAACCACAACACGGGCATGGGCTGGCAGAGTAACCAGCAGCCCATCGGAGGTGGCCTCGACCAGATCCCAACAGTACCTGTATTCCCTCGACCCGCTCAGCAGACACCCTGGCAGCAATAAGAGATGACTTCCAACATGCTACACAGCATTCATTACATATTATAAACTTCCATCCACATATCAGCATCGCGTTTCTCGGCGCCCCTTTTGTTTCCATTTCTTGGCTGTACATCCTCCCTTTCCATATAGTAAGCGAGGCGTTTTCGGGGGATGAGATCGAAAAGAGTATTGCAAGGCGAAAGGATGATTTAAGTATAAGCAGTCAAGGGAGACTCAGCGTCCTCCTTAGAATTGCCCTTCGATCCTCTCCTGGTGATTTTACTTTTTGGATTAGTATAGTAGCAGCCATACAAAAATATCATTCTCATCATAATAGTTCTTCATTTCTCATGGCGTCTGGGCATGTACATTCTCTGTAGACATTTATCCATAGTATCGTCATTTTGACCCTTAACGCAACTCCGTCTACCGAGATTCGCAAAACTCTTCATATAAGTCCCAAACTCCTCGTAACGCCATAGCTATGCCCAAGTGACCAAATAGCAATCAAAACATCATCTAAAAAGGCTCATCAACGTCCATTCTACCCCCTGTGTCCCCAGTCACAGCAGCCTCCCTAGCCCCCGCTGTAGAAACAGTCTTCTCAACCTTCTCCTCGTCCACAAACACACCCAGTCCCGAAAACGCCTCGAACAAAGCTCGCGTGAGGAACTCGTCTGGGCTATATCCGCCGACCTTGAACTCAGTCTTTGTCCGTGTGATCTCGACCCACTCGTTGGAGTACAGCGCCAGCTTTTCGGGCGCAAGATCCACACGTTCAGGCATGACGCGCACGCCGCCGTAGGGGTCGTAGGGGGTGTTGTCCACCACAGGACCCTTCTTCTCGCGCAATCCGCGGATCGAAAGACCGCCTCCTGCACCTGCAGCGCTGAGGGCGGCGTCGCGCTTGTTCTGGCCTCTCTTCTTGAGCATGATCTTATCCATAGCCTCTGTCGCACGACCCATCTCGGCACTCTGTAAAGAATCCAACATTTCCTCACGGAAGCGTTTTGCATTGGCCTTTTCCTCGAGTTCTTCCTGTCGTTCCAGCATGCGTCGCTGTCGCGCTTCGTCTTCCTCTGCAGCTATGCGGCGCTGACGAGCATCGTCTGATTCACGCGCCAGACGTCTGTTGCGCTCGATGTCGGCCTTGTGCTTGGCCTCCCACTCCGAGAGCTGCGCCTCGGCTTTCCGTCTTTGTTCATCGGTGCCGTAGACGAGATCGCTAGTCAAGCACTCTACCATCTCGAGATACTCATTATAATCATCCAAGGTCTCGAATTCCTCCTCGGTTTTGTTGAACACAGCCGCAACTCGTCTTCGAATATCGACCTCCCGCTCAACGGTCAAGTCTGCGAAAAAGGCTGTCTTGAAGCCGCGCAGACGAAGCGTTTTGTGGCAGCCGGCGTAGGGACATTGGTTGGGCCCATCCTTGAAGATGCGCTCGACACAGGTCTTACACATGCGGTGGTAGCACTCGGGATTGATGAGGAACTCCATGTCGCGGTTGAAGTAGCGCGTTGTCTTGCACACGGGACATGTCTCGTCCTGGTCGGGCGGTGGAGGCGCGTTGAGATCGGTGGTGTGGCGTATTGAGACACCTGCGCGAGACATTGTGAGTATTTGAGATTGCAGATGTTTAAGCAAGTGAGTTAGATCGTGAGGAGAGACTGCAGAGACGGGGAAATAGAGTGCTTGTTGGTGGTTGAAAGGTGAATGTTATTAATAAGGTACGTACAAACGTTGGTTCTGCGCGGCTGAGGCTACAGGGATGAAGGCTTGACGGGAAGCTCCCTATTGGTCCAAGCTCTGAAGAAGATCGCCCCGCTCAAGCGCTGCCCCTCCACGATTGTCAGCCTTCTCTCATACCCAACAGCTTCCATCAACTTCTCTCATGCCATATCTCAACAACTACACAAACCATCAGAATGACTGACAAGGGTAAGTTTGGTATCCCCTGTTGAACTGCACTTGTTCAATACGAAGGGTTTCCTAGCACTTTCTTGTGGTCTTGCACTTTCTAACTATGACAGAGCCTACACCCGCTGAGACCGCCGCCGCAACGGCCAAGGAGGCCGAGGAGCAAGCCGCCCTGCCTTACAAGTGGACTCAGAGCATCTCGGAGCTCGATGTCACCTTCGATGTGCCTGGAAACCTCAAATCGAGGGATTTCGTCATTGCTATCAAGAAGCAGAGCCTGCAGGCGGGTATCAAGGGCCAGGATCCAATCATTCAGGTACATATACAACAACTCAGCCATCACACCGTACAACCTCCATCTAACCATCAAAGGGCGACCTCCCCCACGCCATCCATGTCGACGACTCGACATGGACCCTCAGCACCAACTCAGACGGTACCAAGACAGTCGAGATACACCTCGACAAGGTGAACAAGATGGAGTGGTGGGCTCACGTCGTCACCTCTGCGCCCAAGATCGACGTCTCCAAGATCCAGCCCGATAACTCCAAGCTGTCTGATCTCGACGGCGAGACCCGCGGCATGGTCGAGAAGATGATGTTTGACCAGCAGCAGAAGGAGAAGGGCCTGCCCAGCTCGGACGAGCAGAACAAGGCAGACATTCTCAAGAAGTTCCAGGCCCAGCACCCCGAGATGGATTTTAGCAAGGCCAAGATTAGCTAAGCAAGAAAAAGTATCTATCCCGTCTGGGGAAGTTAAAAGACGTCCATTTCATTGCTGCCGTGGTGCCTTCATCTTGTTTCTAGAGCAATTGCTGCGCGTTCGAGAAAAGCGTTGAAGTTCTTGACTTGTTGGAGCATTCCGCCCGCGGAGCTCGCTGAGCTGGCTTCGTCTGCGATACGTGCCACCAAAAGCTCAAGATTGGCTAGGTCGGCCTTCTTCTCTTGGGCACGCGAAAGTTCGGGGGCGTCTTGTCCCCGTGCAACCGCCATGTCTATGTCATGCATTATAGCTGAGGTATCGAGGCGATACTGCGATGGTTAGCCATGTATTTGATAAGAGCCAATGGGCAACTTACTCTTGACTCTTTGGAATCATCCTCGTGCTTGATTCGCACTGCATCTATCTTCAGAGCAACCTGTTCCCTCTCTGCTTTGAGGCGCAATATTTCTTCTCGTAGAGACAGCTTCTTTTGCTGTACCACACGAACCCGTTTGCGTAACGTTTGCCAATCGCTGAGGTGAATTGCCTAGTTTATCAGCTTTGATGTCTCAAATGTGAGCTGTAAGAACTTACTAGTTGAAGTAAACGGGAGTTTAGCTCTTCCTTATACGCCTCGAGTGCCCGTATTTTGATTCGACACTCTTTCTTCTTCTCTTTATCCTCGGTACTTCCCAGAGTCTCAAGAAGCTTTGCGACAGTACCCTCGATAACTTCCAAGCACACCTGCGAAAAGACATCCACCACTGTTTCCCCACTTGCGATAAATGGTAAATCTGGTGCAAGATGGTCTGCCTCGCCGTCGTCTTTGTCTCTGAACTTCTTCACATTGACAAAACGATGCACCGTGAGTTCGATAGCTGTTCCATCACTGATTCGTCGCTCTTTGGCGGCTTGTTTCGTCTTGCGGACTTGTTTCGGAAGTGGCCTTGATTCTGTGGTCCGCGGTTTTCCTTTGATGCTAGCTTTTGACTTAGTTGCTGGTTGTTTCTGTGTCGCTGGGCTTCTTGACGGTCGTCCCCGTCGTCGCTTTGGCGAGGGTTCGTCGTTCTCTGCTTGCTCCCCAGGCTCTTCCTCGGGCGATTGAGAGGGAAGACTTCTTCGAGGTCGTTTTCTGCCAATGGCTTTGGCCGCTTCCACTGCTCCAATGGCCTCTGCTGCGGCTTCTTCTTCTTCCTGCGCTTCTTCAATCTCTGCTACCAGGCCTTCATCAATTCGTCCCACCTCGGCGTCTACCTCTTCCACCGTATTTGGTTCCGATAATTCGTTGTCTGCCGTGGCGTGGTCCGGTCGATCTGGCGAAAGCTCATCCACATCGCTTGCCTGCTCTGGAGTCCCTGGGGTTCGCATCTGAGACATTCTTGATCGAATTGTAGCAGGACCCTCACTTCGCCGTACCTTACGTACCAAAGGCGACGATGAAGCCGGTATATCGTCATCTTGCTGCAACGTAGTATGTAACCGGGTAGTTGACGATAGCGCATCGCTCATGCGCACACTCCGTGTTCCATCGGGCAGGCCATCGGTAGGTTGTTGCGCTCTGCGACTTGTCGGTCGGGGATCTGGTGAATTGGACGTGTTTGCATTCGGTAAAACTGGTAACTCGATCTCGACTTCGTTATCATCCGGCGCTTCAGTGGATGATTGCGCTGGACTCGGCAATTCAGGTTCTGGTTCTGGCTCGGGCTGCGACTCAATATCCGACCCGGGTCCCCAATCGGCTTCCTCTATGTCACCGAGAGTTGGCTCTTTCACTTCCGCCGGTTCAGCTGCAGTATCCTGCGCGCCAGATTCCTTAGATGAGTCGGGCAGATCGTAGGGGTCTTCAGATCTTGATCTCGGCGATCGTCTTCGTGCGCTCCCTGGCGCCTGCACAGGTGGCGGCAGCTCGTTATCCAATCTTCTCCTCTTAGCTGAAGTATTCGCTGACGATGCTGGAGGTGCGGGTGTAGGTACGGCGGGAGTCGAGCTGGCTATGTTAAGGCCGGCGATATCGATATTGAAGGAGTCGTCTTGGATGTTTGTGCGTCTGGGATCGCATTAGCAGAGGTCGCACGAGCTTTGAGCAGCATAGTATGTACTGGGCTCCACGTAGACGTTCTTCTAGCCGCTCGCCGCGGCGTTGCTGGCCTGTTTCTAGTATTAGCGATCTGGTCCACAGCTTCTTGTTGACGATTGTCGTAGACATGCCTGTGGCCATTGCAAAGGGAAGAGAGGTTCTGTGTTTATTTGCGCATCAATTCTCAAGGTTGGGAGTGTGTAGCGAGAATGCGCAGTTATAGTGTTATGCTCGGACGTTTTTGATGTGATGTTGATAGAGTAATGTTGGAGATGCTAGTGACGCGTGGGGGTGAGACGCGTTCTAGAGTCGCGGGGCATTCATTCTATTCAACGACACATAAAGCATTGGCCATCATGACAAAAAAGGATTAATTAATACCTTATTCTGCAATTCAAACGCATCTGTACGAAAAGTGTATGCAGATATCTTCATTACCATTCCAAATATGGGCCTGATGGAAGTTGACGTGCCGTCCCGACCACAGTCAAGTAAACAAATACCAAATATTAATACGACGACGGCCAGCCGTCACTCAGCCGGGTATCAATTACTTTATGTACCTTAATTTCCCAGTCTACCATTACTGTACAATTTTTTTGTTTAACCTTATTTGAGGCTATTTACCATGAAGTAGCTGCGTGATGTAGAGATCCTCTAGTCGATAGGAATCCATTGCATAAGCTTGGTATCGAATCGATGTCTAATTCATTGTCAGCCATCATGGAACGAGTATCAGTTAGTTCATGCAATTCATACTGATGGTAGTCAGTCCGTGACACGGCTCCGAGGCCATATTCTGAGGTAAGGATCTCCTTGTATCGATAGGGAATCTTGGCGGGAACACCTTCGAAGGTGGTGTCAAGGAGAGGAAATATGTACTTGTCCTATTGCCCAAGTTATCAGTACGAGTAACCAGAACAACAATCAGATACACGAACCTTGAACTCATGATCGTGCTTGTCGTACATGACGCCGTCACCCATCTCATGCCCGGGGTCATATCTTGCCGCTGTGATATCGATGAACAGTCCGGTCTGCATGTCAATCCAGCGGGCATCAATGTAATTCAAAGTATCGTCTCTCCCACGATACTTGTGAGCAGGGTTTACTTCAAGCTGAAAGAAACTACCATTCGGACACCCCTCGTATTGGAAGTAGTAGATGGTCATGTTGTAGTAGGCAGAAAGGAAGTACATGTCCGCTTCAGTCACCGAGACATCGGCGTCCAAGTCCCATGGCATGACCTGGAGTGCTTTTGTTAGTGGGCTCCAGAAGCAGGATGCTTTGAGGTTCTCACTTTCTTTCCCCACCACCAACCAAGCAGGGAGCCGTGCATCAACCATGTCTGAACACCTAGAGCACGAAAGGTGGCTAGATATGTTTGCATGAGAACTTTGATGCCTGCGTTTTGGGCTTCATGCCCCAGAGCTTCAGCGAAATATTTGTCGTCGTAGTGGGGGTATTGTCTTGGCGTTTTCGTAAGTATATGAATGACTATATTGCTGAATGGATGTACTTACGATGCCTCCTCTGAGATCTGTTAGCCAGGTGTTCCTTGTCAAAGTATTACATTCACATTTCAGGCTTGAAGATCAACGTGTATGGTGATAGCTTACGAAAGTATTTTGGTGGAGGAGCTTCTTTAGTGGGCAGTTTCTGCTCAATCTTTCCAAGGATGTTAGGGACTGTCAAGGCGCTGGCGCAGGTAAGCCCAAGGGCTGCGACGCAAAAGGCCAGTAGCCGCATTGTGAACTTAAATTGATCGATGCCTCGAGTGGTTGTGTCGTAAACAATCAGTAGATCGTGAGGTGACGTGGACAGGCTGATGACGCTTCGTTGAACCTGCAGGGGCAAATTGAGACTACCAAGGGGCTTGAGAGTGTAAAAGTTGAGCTAGAGCGAGAGTAGTATCTAGCTGCCGCACGATGAAGACGTAGGTGTAGGCTTGCCGATCAAAACTCAAGTCATGGATTTGATGAGATAGGCCGGAGAGAAAGAGATCATGAGAGAGGATCCCGCTGTTGCGGTGCAGAATTGCGTAACGAGATGGCAGTCAGCGATTCAATCAGTGACGGAGCGTACAAAACATTTGGTGACCCATGCGACAGTATCGCGACCCCTGATTCTACCACATCCCTCCCCGTGCTTTAGTTCCGCGTCACAAAGGGTTCAGACTTTATGCTGGCAATAGTCAATATCAAACCCCGTATTCAACAATTCCTACATAGAACAGTTAGCTCCTGGTTAAATAATCCATAAGGTAGGCACCCAGAGTCTCTTGATATGCAAGTGACCGGAAATGGATGCAGATGTGGCTGGTGAAATAGTACGTGCCACTCCGTTACTTTCAGGTACTTCAGGAACTTCAGGTGCTGACTGACACTGACGCAAGCTCCAGGTCCCCCGTCCTAGGCTAAGGTTCCCCAGGCCCAGGCTTCGTCACTCCACCTACACTCCTCGTCGCATCGCCAAGCTAGAGCTGAGCTGCCTGAGCCTAAGCTCTCTACAGCCGACAACTTGTCTTCTTCAAACCCCTTCTCCATCTCATCAATTCCGTACGCCTTGGACTGTCCTCTTCTAGGATCGCATCCTCTCTCTTCGCACTTGCCCCGGGCAGGTCAACGGCCGATACCTCCTTTTCCTCCCTCGCTGTAGCTCACGTCTGAGCAACCCGCCCTTTACAATGGGCGCGTTTAACGTACGCTGCAACGATGTTGGGCGACACTCTCCAGCTCCAGAACTGACAATGACACTATAGTTCTTCCGTGTTCTGGGCGACTTGTCCCACGCCCTCTCCAAATGCATCCTTATCTTCGCCATTCATCGCAACCGAAGCGCCGAGGGCGTCTCCCTCATCACGCAGATCCTCTATGCCCTCGTCTTCTGCACCCGTTACCTCGACCTCTTTATCGAGACCTTACCATGGAACATCGTATTTAAGATCTTCTACATCATCTCGTCCATCTATATCCTTGCTATAATGCAATGGATCTACCCTCGATCCCGCGAGCGTGAGATTGCCTGGAAGATTGGTGCCATCATTCTCGGCGGTTCCTTCGTCCTGTCCCCATTCATCATGCTCATCTTTGAGACCCATAAGGGTTTCCGACCTGTACGTGTACAACTCCCCATACTCTTGACATCACTAACTTCTCCCAGTGGATGTGGGTATTCTCCCAGATCCTTGAATCCGTTTGCGTTCTTCCCCAGCTTCTCCTCCTGAGACAGACGACCGTTCCTACCGTTATCGACTCCTTCTACCTCGTCGCTCTCGGTTCCTACCGTGCTCTCTACTGTGTCAACTGGTTCATCCGCGAATTCGAAATGCACGGCAAGAAGCCCAACACCGTTTCCGTCATCTTTGGTCTGATCCAGACTGCCTTGTACATCGACTTTGCTTGGGTTTACTACACTCGTCAGCGCGTCAAGCTCCGCGGCGGCGGTATTGTTGACGCGGATGATATGAGCCGTGGATGGATCCTCCGTCGTATTTTCGGCAAGCGTTTCGCAAACAACGATGATGAGGATGAGGAGAGTGGTCCGGGTGGCTTTGAGGATGACCAGGGTGGCAACCGACGCGGAGCTCGTCCCAAGTGGGGGGCTCGCGGTATCTCAGTCAGCGCTGACGATGGTGTTCTCGAGCAGGATCGACATAACCGCGATCATGACGAGTTCGGCGGTCCAGTTGACCCAGATGCCAAGATGCAGGACCCCGATGAGCTTGCACGGGCTCTTGACGATGATGACGATGAGAACACACCCCTACGACCTGGTCAAACAGAAGGCCAGCCAAGCGGTCTCCAGGGCGGTGAGGGCTGGCGCGACTAAGATGTCTGGCTTATCCCCATCTTACACCTATATCATTTCCCCGCGAGTTTTACAGGATGAGGTCGGACGGAGTATGACGGACTGTTTATTTGAAATATCTTGGAAGGTACCAACGGGCTTTGCCATCCTAGTGGAACGGCTGGTGTGATGCATGCATGGAACTGTATTAGAAGAGAGGGAGAGGAAATCTGGTCATCATGCACCGGCAGAGTTTATGGGTTTTTCGTGGGCCAATTATGTACACATAGCGGAATTCTTTTTTTAACAGCAATCTCATTTCGAGATGAAAATGGAATTCAATCACTCAAAATTATGCTATTCAAAAGTCACAGTCGCAATACGAATCAAAGAAGGGGTCGATGTGTGGATATCATTCAGGCAAATCTTGCCCGTAAGCCCATTCCCTGCGCTCAAACCAGTTCAGTCAGTTGCGCTGGGACATTCCTATACACCATCGCCACCATGTCCCTAATGGACAGGCAACTCCTCCCATCATTTGGCGCCATCTGACAAGGACAGTCTTGCTAGTCCTGTCTTTTCGCAACTCCATCAGCAGGCATCCCACGCCGCGATTAACTCCTAGAATAACCAAATAAAGCTAAGCCAAAAAACGAATGACGTCAAAAATCTTACACTAAAACATAACGTCTTGAAACCATGGGATATTGTTGTTCTTCAATGGACGAAACGCTTCTCAAACTCAGCATATAGCTTTGGGGTGATCTCATCGCTGCTCATGCCCTCAATCTCAACAAGAACGCCCTTCTTAGCATAGTGGTTCAGAACAGGCTCGCTGGTTTCCTGGAACTTCTTGTATCGGGCGCGGTAAACTTCCTCGGAATCATCGGGTCGCTGGATCAAGGACTCGCCCGTGATATCGTCAATCCCGTGAACTTTAGGCGCATTATAACTGGTATTGTATACTCGGCCGGAAGGTTCATGGACCCAGCGTCCGAGGATACGCTCCAGAATAACGGACACGGGGGTCTTGAGGGAGACAACTAGATTGATTGGAATAAGCTTGTCGAGAGGGCCGGCCTGGGAGGCTGTTCGAGGGAAGCCATCAAGAATAAAAGAAGCGGATGGATCGTTGGAGGCTTCAGAAGGTCTGTGTCCATCGAGAAAAGGAGCTGCATTGATGAACGGATCCACCGCCGCGCTGTTGAAGGATGATGGTTCGAGTGCTGTCGCTTCGGAGGAGAGGGTCATGATGTTGGGAGAGCCATTCCTAGCAAGCCAGCCACGAGTGAAGAATTCGTTAGAAATAAGTCGCAAGATAAGATCGTCCGCAACAAGCCCGCCAGACTTCATGGTGTTCTCGACCTTGATGCCTACAGAATACGTTAGCAGTGGGTTAAAAAGAAGGTTTCGGAACCGAGACGAACCAAGAGGTGTTCTATCCTTAACATTGCGACGGAGGAGATCACCGGTACTGATCTGATTGAGTTGGGGGAAGCGAGAGAGCAAGCGCTCGCTCTGGGTTCCTTTGCCGACACCAGGCGCACCAAAGAGGATGACTCGAGCGGCCTTGTTCAGGTTCATTCTAGGCGACCTGGAACGATGAGGCCGGCGCAGGTGAGCAAACTGGGCGGTGGAATTGCGATTAAACGCAACCGACAACGCAGGTGACCTGACGTTGCCTTGATTTATGTATCCAAAAACGTTGTTGGAGGCTTATTTTTCTTGTTGAGGTCAAAATGGGTCGATACTTCGGAGATGGCGCGGGGAGTTGTTGAGGCGGGGAAAGCGTATTATGATCGTCGCAGTTGTTCGACAGGAAGGTATAAAAAAAAAGCAAGGATGTACTAAGCAGCCACGAGATTCGTACAATTATAAAAGAACAGCGAGGGATGAGACAAGACAAGAGATGAGTTGAGTCGAGGTGGACGGAAGCAAGGTTGGAAGTAGGGGGGGTTATGTACAGGGCGGTGCAAAGCGCGAGATGGTGTTGGTGTTGAGTTCAAGGCGCAAGCGGGTACCTCTAAATTCGCCTGTTGTTCGCGTGTCGTGGATGTACCGGCCGACGATGGATGGCGTTGATCTAGGGTGTGGGACCGTGCGAGGCAGGAACGGTCAAGGTGGGCACGGTAGTGCTTCCCGTGGATTACCGCCTGGACTTGGCTTTTGTTTTCTAAGCAATGTACTGCGTAGATGTTACATTCTCGTATTCTTGTTGTTCACCTCTAGCATTAAGATCCTTCATCTTCTTAGAGATGACCTCGACCCTCCCTTGCTGAACCTTCCATCAATTGACAATACGAGATACTTCGGAGCCCGAGAAATGTGGCATGTTATGGATGGTAAGAAGACTCGAATCGGGCATTTTCCACTTAAGTCCGGAATTCCAGATCAAAAGACCGGAAGAAATAGATGGACACATATTCCGCGTTGTTTCAGGGTGCCATCCTGTCGATCTGGGGAAACAGTGTGCAGATTCATCTTGGCGCCGCTCATCCGCAGCGCATATTGCAACACTATATCCTGCGGTCCGATCGACCTCGGTATTGGTATCTGATGCATTAATTATTCCATAGAGCCATTATTCTGCTCCAAATAATAGCCTGAAAAGAGATATTGACCAAGAAGAAGAACGAGTGTTCTCTTCTCGATATAGTGTCATCTAGAACAAATTGGCGCTGGCTTCATTAACGGCATTCCATTAATGACGCCTAGCACGTGTCATGATAACCCAGCCAATCAGTTATACGATATTGGATTTCCAAGCACCCCGGATTTTCCAAATCCATGGCTGGCGCGTGGCCGGCACCTCGGTACAAAGCCATGGTGCATACCCGTGCAAGTCAGTATTTGCCGTCACCGCACCGCACTAGCCCTAGGGTATGATGAGATGCGTAATAGCAAAACACGAATCTTAGAGTATTATGTATTCAGGGTGGGCATGGTTATCGTGAGGCCGTACCCAGAATCATGGTTTTCATATTATTGTCTAAAAATCAACAGTGTTGGGGCGGAACATCCGTTGAAGATCGGTCAATATCGCCTCGTATCATGATAATTGCATCGCAAATCTTTTTGTCTGGAGCAGGGTCAAATACTCGAAGTGACTTCATTATGCGCGACCACTCTGATCATGCTTGTTACGAGTCGTGCCGAGGGTAGAGATTTGGAGTCTGAGAAAGAGATCCATCAAGCTACGAAGACAAAGGAAAAAAATAGGCCAGGCAATTATCTGGAGTCTGCGACAAACAGGGCTGGGAAACTTTTAAATTCAAGTTTGCGATGGTCCGTGAGGCCAGAAACTTGGCCTGTCGGGCATTGCTACAGAGGACAACGCTCAAACCACACGACCATGTTTCCGAATTTAGCCTTTAGGCAACACTGACTTTAAGTTAAGCTTAATTCTGAGCTTCTTGAATTATCAGGTTAACAGACAATTTACTTACCATGGCTCTGCAGCTATATGTCTTCTTACCCTATTTCATGCTGATATTGTTGAACGCCCAATAAATGATCAACTTAGGCGTAAGCAACAGAACCGCACACAATACAAGACCAAACGATGCATCAACGGTGTACATCGAGAATTTGCTGTTCGTCTCTGGACATGGCATCTTCTTTTTTTTGGAAGAAGAACACCGCTCCTTCTCAATTGCCGTCCCTCGCTACCGAGCATTCGATCGTGGGGTGTTACACCTATAGGATCAGCGGTGAATTATCCGTTTCGAATGGAAACCCATCTCCAGCATCGGGATGCGGGCGGTACACCATCCCCAATCCAACCTCCATCGCGAACTCCGTGGTTCAGAACTCCAACCTGGAGGCAAATCTTCGGTAAAAGAGCTACCATGACCGACGGAGTCTCCAGACCTCATTGGACTACCAGGCCTGGCTGGCAGTCATATCCACTGTCAGTGATACCTGTTGGACCATGCAACCCATGGAACTCATCGTCTGAGTGCCCAGAGAGGCGGTATCTCCCCATAGTTCCCCAGGCACTTGGCTTTTGGTGTCATGGGATTTCCAAACGGGCCGAAAACTTATATGGGCTCCCCGCATGTTTAAACAGTTTAGAGCCTTCTTCGTCCCCAGACTATCCCCGCGTTGTGTCACCAAGTCATAAGCAGCATGACTTTTGACTAAGAACCACCAGGTTCTCTCCAGTCTATGTTCTTGGCATTGCGGGAACTACATCAGTCATCCGGCCGTGGCTGGCTTCTCTTATTCGGTGAACTGGTTCGGAATGTCTTGCTATTGGACCGGAGTCTGGAGAAGATACCTACCTAAGTCGGGACTCTGATCTCTGCTCAGCCAAGGAAAAACTCGTGAGAGCACACCTCGTGTTCAGACTTTTGACTTACTATGCAAGGGTCTAAGAGGTCGGTCCGAATGAATTCTCTGATGATGGGTATTGCTCTCCTTACTTGACTAACACGACGATGTGAAAACATGTTAGTTGATTCGGGAGAGCAAAAGACCTCGGAATACAGAGAGAGGTTGGTATAAGACTCGAGTATATAAGATGAAGTGAACAGCCGACCTTTCGTAAGAAACCAGTTGACTCAAGGACTCGGGCTTCAACGACAACTCCTACCATACCCTCAATCATCATTATGTGGTCCAGTCTACTCCTTCTGGGAGGCATCTCTATGAGCATTGCCAACCCAATTGTTCGACAAGATGCCAATCCCCCATACAGAAACAAGACTCTTTGCCTGGAAAAGCGTGTCGATGACCTCATGTCTCGCATGTCTCTCGAGGACAAGGCAGGTCAGATGTTTCATGGCCGCACCGTGGTTGTCAACAACACCTTTGACGCGACCATCGAAGAGTTCGTCACTGGCAAGCGTATCACTCACTACGTGCTGAGCGGCGGCGTGGACGATGTCCGAGGCGTTGCCAACTGGCACAACAAGCTTCAGCGACTGGCCCTGAGCATGCCTCTGGGTATTCCTATCACTATTTCTTCAGACCCTCAGCATGGTTGGACGGACGAAAAATTGGTATCTGTTGTGGCGCAAGGTTTCTCCCGGTGGACTGAGCCGCTTGGTCTTGCTGCTCTGCGATCGCCTGAACTCGTTCGTACGTTTGCCGAGATTGCCCGTGAGGAGTACACCGCTGTTGGTATTCGACAGGCGCTGCATCCTCAGGTTGACCTCTCCACTGAGCCTCGTTGGGGTCGTATCACTGGAACCATGGGAGAGGACGCCAATCTGACAAGTGCCTTGCTTGTTGAGTATATCAAGGGACTTCAGGGTGACAAGATCGGCCCCAACTCTGTGATTGCGACGACTAAGCATTTCCCTGGTGGTGGCCCTATGGAGAATGGCGAGGACTCTCACTTCCCCTGGGTAAGCAAAACATATTCTGATAATACGAACACAGTCCAATAATGAGATTTAGGGCAAGAACCAGACGTACCCTGGCAACAACCAAGAGTACCACTTGATTCCTTTCAAGGCAGCGATCGCAGCTGGTACAAGACAGATGATGCCCTACTATTCCCGCCCTATCAACACTTCGTGGGAAGAAGTAGCCTTTGGGTTCAACAAGGGCGTCGTCACTGACCTCCTCAAGAATGAGCTCGGCTTCGAGGGTATCGTTGTCACGGACTGGGGGATTGTCACCGATCGCGCCTGGGGTTTGGAGGACAAGACCGAGCTTGAGCGCGCTCGTCGTGTTCTCGAAGCTGGATGTGATATCTTCGGCGGTGAGACAAAGCCCGAACTGATTATCGAACTCGTCAAGAAGGGTCTTGTGTCCGAAGCTCGCGTCGACGAGTCTGTCCGCAAATTGATGAAGGAGAAGTTCGAGCTGGGTCTCTTCGACAATCCCTTCGTCGACGTTGACAGGGCCGCCCGCATTGCTGGAAACGACTACTTCAGCCGTCTTGGAAACGAGACACAGCGTCGCGCTTTCACTCTTCTTTCCAACAAGGATGACTTCCTACCTCTTCCCCTAGCCGCCCTCGGCGCCAAGTTCTACATCGAGGGTATTGAACCCGAGGCTCTCAAGGCTCGCAACCTCACAGTCGTCGACGAGCCCAAGGATGCAGACTACGCGTTCCTCCGCCTCGCATCCCCGTTCAAGCCGACCACAGCGCCGGGACTCCCCGCGACAATCAACAACGGCAGCCTCGAGTTCAACACGACCGAGAAGGCCCGCCAGGCCAAGATCTACGCAACGCTCCCTACCGTCGTCGACATCAGACTCAACCGTCCCGCCGCAGTGCCTGAAGTTGCTGAACAGGCGGCTGCTCTGTTTGGTAGCTACGGTAGCAGCCACGATGCGTTCCTGGATGTTGTTTTCGGCACGGATGGCTGGGGTCCTGAGGGACATTTGCCGTTTGACTTGCCTTTGTCTCAGGCAGCAGCGGATGCGGCGATGGAGGACGTGCAATACGATACGGAGGCTCTGTTCAAATTTGGACATGGATTGCGGTATAAGGATACGTGTGAGAGTTGATAGGTTTAGGATGGAGAACTAGAATGATGTGAGATGATAGTGACATAGCTTGACCCGATGATGGCTACTTCGCAGAAAATGAGATGCTTGTTACCATGCACGTTATGAGAGCCGTGGTGACATAAACGTATGCTGGGTGCTAATATAAGACAGGGCTGAGTTTGCGCTGTTAGTTGACATTTTTGTCTGAGATAATCCGTCAACTAGTACGGATATGCTGCATCGGATGATGAGGCCTGTCTCCCATGCAAACACGACGTGTGAGACCAAGTGTCTTGATTGTCTTGGTGGTGGATGGCTGCGGGCTAATGGCCCGGTAGTAGTGAAACCATTCAGACAGGACAGAAATAGTTTAAAGCGTCCGAAGCTATGTTTCGTTATCTCCGATGACTGGCCAATGCTGCTCTGCCAACTCAGACTACGGAGTATAGGGCAGCCAGCCTATTACGCTATGACAACCAAGTGAAATGAGGCCCGAAGCTGGCCAGTACAGCATCTACTGGCCAAATGCTTGGCAGAACATGTCGGCAAAATTCAGTTACCTCCAAAAAGCTCACAGCGGAGATAGCAGCGGGCTTTAGCCATTGTTGAGATTTCACGACCAAGTGCCCCGAAGCCACAGTCACATGCAGGGGAGGGGAACGTGTCTGAATGAAGGCTTCTCTCTCAACAAAAGGATAGACTCGGCACTACCGGAGAGTCACGTGAGACCGGTTTCTTCCAGATTCTGTTGACGCAAGCCCCTGATGGAACGCAGAAGGACAGGGATTGGATGCATTCAGTGTGAGCCCTGCCGGAACGGAGGTTATCCCGCCCCGAATGCGGCGAACCCCGGTCAGCGGGAGACGGAGCTAAGCCCAGCTCTTCGCCTGGTAGATGTACTTGACATTCATCCAATCCCATCACATCTGCCGCTAACTATTATTGTACTGTACACTACCCTTAACACGACCACACCCATTCGCCATTAGCGGGCAGCGTCTCTTCTCTTGGAGAATCTCGACTTTGCATCAACTTTGTCCCTTTCTTCATTTTCATCATACGCATTATTGTGCCGCTTTTCTCCCCTCGATATCGATACGTTGCGCCGATTAAGAAATTATACCCTGCGTCCTGTCTGATTCTCCCTCCACTCTCGACTCCAGCTCGCCATGAGCGCTTCCTCCAACGTCGCTCGCAGGGCGGTTGCTCGGAACCCCTTGATGGGAAATGGTGAGCATTGCCATCCTGTTCGAAGCTGTTTTCTCTGTACTAATTCTCGCCAAAGCCCGGGCTCTCTCGCGAGGTGTTACTCCGGCCATTCTTGGTCGCCACGTCAGTCGACATGCCAAAATCCCCGCCATTGCTCTATTGATTCCGCGGTCAATGAGTACCGATCATCACCGACCCGATGCCTCTTCTTCCGGTCCGCCCCCGGGATTCAATGCCGAGCAGGCTAAGAAGCCGCTTTCCAAGGATGCTAATGGTTCCCTGGTCGCCAAAAAGGAGGATAAGAAGCTTGAAGCAAACCCCACGGGGTCCGCAGTCCTAAAGCCAGCCGATGCTGCTGCCACACCCAAGTCTGATTCAGAAGAACTTGTGGCCACTAAGGACGGTGTGATGGAGAAGGGTGATGCCGCTCAAAAGGCCAAGGAGGAGAAGAAGCTTACCCTCTGGGAGAAGGTTAAGAAGGAGGCTCAGCACTACTGGGATGGATCTAAGCTGATGGCCGCTGAGGTCAAGATCAGTTGGCGCTTGGCCCTCAAGATGGCAGCCGGATATGAGCTCACCCGTCGTGAGAACAAGCAGCTGCAGCGAACAGTTCAGGATCTCGGCCGGTTAGTGCCTTTCTCCGTCTTCATTATCGTGCCTTTAGGTGAGGCTCTTCTGCCCCTTGCCCTCAAGCTCTTCCCCAACATGCTTCCCAGCACATTTGAGGGCCAGAAGTCAAAGGAGGCCAAAGCTACTCTTTTGCGATCAACGCGCAAGGAAGTCAGTCAATTTTTGAGACAAACGCTGCGCGAGTCTGGCCTGCCATTGAGCCAAGCAACAACACAAAAAGAGGAGTTCTCCAACTTCTTCCGCAAGGTGCGAGCCACCGGCGAGGCCCCTACAGCCGAGGATGTTATCAAGGTCTGCAAGGTCTTCCGAGACGATTTGACTCTCGACAACTTGTCACGACCTCAGCTCGTCTCCATGTGTCGCTACATGAACCTCAACACATTCGGAACCGACATGATGCTTCGATACCAAATTCGCCATCGTATGCGCCAGATCAAGCGTGATGACAAGGCCATCAGCTACGAGGGTGTCGACAGTTTGACCGTTGCTGAGCTCCAAGCAGCCTGTGCTGCCCGCGGCATTCGAACGCACAGCGTTTCTCCCGCACGCATGCGAGCCGATCTCCAGACCTGGCTCGATCTCCGACTCAAGGAGGGCGTGCCTTCAACACTCCTTGTTCTGAGCAACGCTTATATGTATGGCCAAGGCTCAGGCGAGGGTTACAACCAAGTTGACGCGCTCATTGGTGTCATGTCTGCCATTCCCGAGGAGCTCTACCATGAGATTGAGCTCGAGGTCCACAGCGCCGAGGGTGCTGCCACTAACAAGCAGCGACTCGAGGTTATCAGGGAACAGCAGGATCTCATTGAGGATGAGGCGGAGCAAGATCAGGCTAGTCAAAGCTCCGGTTTCGCCACTCCCCGAGACACAGATGACATCGACGAGAAGGAGGAGAGACTTGCTCAGGCTCAGGCTGAGGGCGTCGGCAAGAAGCAGGTTAATGAGATGGTCGAGGCCGAGATGGAGCTGGCCAAGGCTGCTGAGACTGCCGCTTCACTAGAGAAGGAGATCCAGGCGAGCTCCGGATCATCAAAGGAGCAGAAGTAGATGACTGGAGAGGCAGAGTGAGCTTGTGGCTCCATGTACCACGACTTGGAGCTGTTGTGTTTCATATGTATGACTGTATGGTATGGTATGGCATCAGGGCGGGATGGGATAGGCGCTGTATAAAACTGGCCCGGCATTGAGAGGACCGGAGATTAACTACTACTTGTTTGGGATAGACCACTCTCGACGCTGGGAAGCAATAGATTCCACTGAATGATTTTATTTGTATATAAATACTAAGAGCGTGAAGAATGTGCCGTTTATTCCTCTTATTGAATGTGACTTTGGAGTTTGGATTGTGTTTATTAACTGGTGCCTATGAGACCCTTCAGTGAGCTGCGTCATCGTCTCCGATGATGTAGATCCTGGTAGAGGGGTACGTTTGTAGCGATGCGGAGACGCAGGAACATCAACCGAAGACGGGCTGAGGTAATCGCAGACGATACAGAAAGATACAAAAGCCCGTATAGAAGAACGAAAGCATCGCTGTTAATCTGAGTGTATAAAGCATGAGATAACACGGTTGAGCCCGCCCATCTCTATCGTATGGTGGTCCCTGCGCCACACCCCAGCTCCCCACGTCTTAGCACCTGCCGAGCTTCAACTCCCGCCCTCTCCGCCCACTTCCACATACTCTCACGTTAACATCATTTCGACTCCCACTGCTTTACCTATAGTGCCGCTTTAGCTTGTTACGTCTTCACATACGATACCCTCACGTTGCGAATCTTCACACGTTGGCCTCGCGCTGCCCGCAATGACGGCCATGGAACAACAGCAACAGCAACATGACGACTTCTCCAACGTCTCGTGGAGCGAACACGTCCATGAGCAGATATCTCGTACTATCCCGGATGCCGAGGAGCCAGGTCATGATATGAATGCGCCTGGTACGGGCCTGGAGAGAGATGCTCCGTCGCTGGGAAACGAGAAGCTGGAGTGTACCGTCGATACACCCATCAAGGAAAATGACGGCACCAAGGATGCCTTTGTCTCGTATCTCATCACTACACACGTACGTAGCCACCCTCCTGTCTTGGTGTTTCTATACTGATAATTGCAGTCTACATTCTCCGCCTTCCAACGCTCAACCACCACCGTCCGCCGGCGCTTCACAGACTTCGTCTTCCTCTACAAACAGCTCACCCGCGAATATCCTGCCGCCGCCGTTCCTCCTCTGCCCGACAAGCAGCGCATGGAGTACGTCCGCGGCGACCGATTCGGCTCTGATTTCACCGCCCGCCGCGCGCACTCTCTGCAGCGCTTCCTGATCCGTCTATCACTCCATCCTACGCTGCGCCGCGCACCGATTCTGCACACCTTCCTCGAGAGCCCCGACTGGAACGCTACTATGCGCAGTCGAGGTGCGCGCGGGAGCTCTGCCAGTGATCCTGGATCTGCGGGGGTCTTTGATAACTTTGCGGATACTTTCATCAATGCTTTTACTAAGTTGCATCGTCCCGATCGTCGCTTTCTCGAGGTCAAGGAGAAGAGCGATAAGCTTGATGATGATCTTGGTCACATCGAGAAGGTCATTGCTCGTGTTGCTCGGCGCGAGACCGATCTAGAGGTGGACCTGCGTGATCTTGCAGAGCAGTTCCAAAAGCTCATCCCTCTTGAGCCCCATGTTGAGCCCGCTGTTCACGGCTTCTCTGCTTCCATCGAGGACTCAGCGACTCACTTGCGAAAGCTAAAGGACATCACCGACCAGGACTACCTCGGCTCACTACGAGACATGCAAGCGTACTCCATCGCCCTTAAGAACCTTCTCAAGGCCCGCGAGCAGAAGCAGCTCGACTACGAACAACTCATCGAATACCTCAACAAGTCCACAACAGAGCGCGACAGTCTACAGTCCGGCCACGGCGGCGGCTCCGGCGCAGGCAGTTTCCTCCGCTCCAAGATTGAAGACGTCCGCGGCGTAGACCACGAGCAAGCCCGCCGCGAGCGCACGCGCAAACTGGAACTCCGCGTCGAAGAGCTTACTCACGAAGTCGAAAGCGCGCGCAAGACAAGCGACATGTTCGACGACGAGGTGGTCAAAGAGGTAGCTGACTTTGAGCGCATCAAGAGAATCGAGATGAAGTCGCAGCTGGGCGGGCTGGCGGATGCGCATATTGAGTTTTACGGCGAGGTGGCGAGTATTTGGGAAAAGTATGTGCAGGAGATGGAGAAGGAGGGTATTGTAAGCGCTTAAAGCAGGGGACTGCTGCTTGTGGGACTGGCGTTTATTGGGATATGGCGTTTGGGCTGTTAGACGATGGATGAGAGATGAGGGATTGACTGGTCTAGCTGGACTGAAATAAAGATACTCTACGCAGGTTCTGACCGAGGGACAGATATGAGTGAAGACCGACTTTGATGGACTAGTTACAAGTTCCTGTAATTAAGATGAGGCAATATTCAACGCATCAACAATAATCGGTTCACCACACCAAGACGACCTGCAGCAATGCACAACGTAACAATCTACCAATCTTGAAAAGCTGAACCAAACGCCATCCAATGTCTATTGACTAAAGCAGTATACCAACAGAGTTAAATCGACGTGAACTCCGCTTATCCATGCAAAAAGCGCCGAGGACCGGTTGTTAGGATGCTCGAGTCATGATTCAGGGCCTGCCTATGCTCTGCCTCCTCGCCCACCACCCAACGGCCTTGTCTCACCCGTCTCATCGTCGCTGCTGTCGTCGCTATCGTCGCTATCGTCGCTATCGTCACTATCGTCTCCCACAGCATAATGTTGCGTATCATCGCCTGCCAATCTATCACTCGACTGCTCGCGGTTGTCTCGGTAACCCTCAAACTGTTGCTCATCATCGCTGCCCTCAGCAAAAGCGTCGTAAAGCTCTCCGCCACGAGTCCTGCGAGGCTTGTTGCCGGCTGCCTTTTCGCCTGACCTAAGACCCTCAGCCTCCTCCTCGTCGACAAGCTCGAATTCATAGTTGTTGTGGGAGTTGTTGCGGAGGCGACGGCGACGGGCGATCCAGAAGTAGATACCTAGACCTATGCAAAAGGCTCCGATGAAACCAACTGCTCCGTAGATCCAGACCTGTGCCTTCTTGGAAGCTCCGAACGTCGGGAGCCACGACACCCATGATGAAGCGGATGTCGTTTCCTGGGCAGCCTCCTGGGTGCTTGAGGGCTTTTCCTCCTCGGTGCTGCCAGGTCTATCAGGCTTGGTTGGCCGCTCAGGGTGGTCGGAGGGGTGTTCGATCAGAGTAGGCTTAGTCGCAGGAGGAACTGTGGTTGTAGAGGCAGGAAGTGTTGTAGTCGCAACGACCTTATCGTGGTCGGCATCATCGTTCGCATTAGGCATAGGCAGGAGAGTTGCCTTGTCTGCATCGATAGCCTCGCCCCAAAGTTTCAGGCGCCAGTCGGTAAACTTGCCCTTATATGAGTTCTTCTCAGTATCTCGGACAATAATGGTCCACTTGCCAACACCAGTTTCTCCCCTGTAAATTGTTAGAATGGCCAAGCTAGAGATACAAAGGATACATACCAGTGGGCAACACTCATGAAAGTCCAGTCAACATATCCCTCCTCCTTGGCATCGCTCCTTCGTGCAACCGCAAGATGGCTCACCACGTTGTCGGGGCTAATGAGATCGACGCTAAGATCTCCACGTCGAGTGTGCTCAACGTTCATAGTGACAGTGACGTGTTCCACACGAGCAAGGTTAGAGTCTTTAAGCATGTCTTTGGACACATCGAAAGCCACACTCAAACCATCTCGGCCTTCAGGAATTGACTTCTTTATGTGCATCCAAGGAGAAAAGAACCACGACTGAGGCTTGACCAGCTGCCAATCCTTGGCCTTCTCAACCAAAGCCCAGGAGTCAATCTTACCATACCCAAAGGTATGACTGAACTTCTTGCCAATCGCCGTGTTTTGTTGGTTAGACTCGTCCCCCTCAATAGGAAGTGCGGTATCCATAGCGAGGTACTGAAGGTCTCTCCAAGTAAGGTCAGGGCGGACCTGAAGAACCAGAGCGAAGATACCAGCAGCAAGAGGCGCGGCGGCAGATGTACCACCGTGTGCCTTATAACAGCTGTTTTTGCCAACATCGGTAGTGTGCTAAACTGGTTAGTCAAGGACCTCATGTAGAACAAAGGGGAGACCTACAATAGCATCGCCACTTCCACTACTGTAAGTGACTACCAGCTGAGCGGAGCACTCTTCTGAGTAGTAAGGATGGAGTCCAGTTCGGTCGACGGCTCCAACTGTGATACTGTAAATGGAGTTGGTATATCCATCAAAATTACAGTTATCACCAGCACCAGCACCGTTGCCACTGGCGAAGACGTAGATAGAGCCAAGGCCACTTCGTCCCTTTTGAATCGCCTTGAGCATCGCTCGTCGAATAACGACATCAGGTGCCTCCATGGTCTGACCATCATCGGAAGGACCCCATGAACATGAGTAAATGTGGTTGTCGTCATACTTGTACATGAGGGCTTCCGCCTCATCAGCATCACTAATCAGCTTGCTAAGAATTCGCAGACCAGCGACTTTGGAATCATAAGCAACACCAACACCGCAAACGTCGTTGCGAGCAGCTGCCACCTCACCAGCGCAACGAGTACCATGTCGGTCATCGTCCAATACAGGGGCAGGTTCAGGGTCGTTGTCGTTAAAGTCCCACGAGCCTTCGGGAAAATAGTTTGGCTTAAGATCATCGCTGTGCATATCCAGACCATCATCTACAACAGCCACAGTGACGTTCTTTCCTGTAATACCGTCCAACCATAGGCCAGTTACATTGACATCGTGGCCAACTTGCGTGGGGTTCAAGAGATGCCACTGCTCCTTGAAGATGGGGTCCTGGATATCCAGCTCTTTCATGATTGTTGCTTGATATTGGCTCATCAAGTCCCGAGCTGCAACATCTTTGGGTGATTGGCGGCTGGCCAGATGTGGAAGCCAGTCTCGTGGAGGTGGAGGAATGTCTCGCTTGAAGAGGTGCTGTCGTGCTTGTTGCTTCTTGGACAGAAGAATGCCATCGACCGGATCAGAGCCACCGAGATCACGTTTCCTTCTCTTGCGCTCTGTTATCTCTCTTTTAACAATATCGTGATCGACCTTAGGGGCGCGGAAAACATGGTGGTCGTCGAGCGCACCGAGCTGACCTTCGTGAGCCAGTCCGAGACGATTGGCGACTTGGTCGGGGGTCGTTGCTCTATCGAGATGCAAGACATAGTAATCGTTTGATGTGTAGTCTCGTGTCGGTCTAGAGCCATAAGCCAGCGCCGTGAAGCCGGCGAAGCTCAATAGCGAAGCGATCTTCATGATGCGAAAGGAAAGGAACCCTTGCGGCGCAAAGGGAGGTGCGGACAGTCGGGGTGCTGGTTCAACACATCCAGGGGAATTGCAGCAGTCGATGAGACGAATCGAGAACTGAAGCGAGCGAAGAGATTAGCTCTTGGAGCGAAATAGCGTTGATTAAAACGAAAGCCAAAGGCAAAAGTTTTGCCACGTGCAGGACGAATTCGAGGTGGTTAAGAGGACCAAGAATGCTGCTGCGTTCGCTACAACCAACTCGATTGTCGGTGCAGGTCGCACAGCTTATGCGGAGCGAGAACGGTTTTTATCGTACCTAGTGATGGAGGAGGATAATCTGTCGAAGAGTGTGAAGCCAAACCTTTGAGCAGAAGTGTAAATGTGAAGAACAAAGAGGTGTTTCGGGACTATGCTGATGGTAATGTCGTGGCCTTGAGGCTACAAGGTAGGTACCCCAAAGTTCCTGACAAAATAGGGGACTTGCGCTGGAGTTGCTGGGATGCGCGGCCTAGAACGGGAGGTACCATTGCTTCCGACCCCGAGCTGCGCCACAGATAGAGGAGGTGGCTGCGGGGTTACAGAAAGTTGGGCTTCTGGTCAGAGGAGGTAAGAGAAGTTTAGGTAAAGTATCGGCAAAGTTATCACTAATTTTGCCTAATTATTTCTGTCGTCTAGTCTAAAGTGGTTGAGTTTTCTGGTACTCCAAGTGGTGGTTGGTAACGTAATTGAAAGTATCGCGTGTGTACCATAACCTAGTGATAGAGATCGACAAACTAGGCAAATGCTAAGATTTTAGAATTTGATCAAAATACCTCCCATCGTAGTATTTCTCTTTTATGCTTATAGTTCTCCTCACCTCTTCCCAACACATGCAAAACCTACGCAGTGTGAGCATAAGCGGTTCTTGCATCTTTACCGCCACAGCTCCGCCTCTCAAGACAAATTTCAAACACCAAAAACAAGGATCTACCAGATGTAGACCCGTGCGCAGCTCAAAATGGTATATCAATAAGCGACTTAGTAGTGCAGTCCTGAAACAAGAGGAATTCATCTAAGAAAAAGGTTGCCAGGACAAGACTGTAAGTAAATTGAACATTTTTAATTAATTCTAGTATAGGAAGTCGCTTTACAATGTCTCGTTCTATCCAATCTATCGCCTCAACGCCGGTCTAAACCTATCCTTTTACATTATTATATGCAGCCCTCATAGGGATGCCTCCTTATGGATCTCAATGCCCGGTGGTGCTCCCGTGAAAGCTTTGCACTGCGCGTATACAACAAACTGAGCACCCACCAGGCCGCATGTCATTACCACACGAGGTCCCAGTCCAGTGAGCAGCAATCGCTTCGGTCCGAACTCGCGCGCAAGCTGGAACATGCGGCTGGTTGCGCCTTGGCTCTTGTCGCCAGCGCCTTTGTTAATGGCTGACAGGAGGGTATCGGCAGGGTGAGAAAGCACGGCAGCGGCAGCACCAGCGATGACACCAGATGTAAGCTCTACTCCTGTCGACTCAAGCTGGGTGAGCTTTTCCTTGCGTTCGGGGCCCATGGCGCGGAAGATGATTTCGTTGACGGCTTCGTGGACGGAGAATTGACCGACGGCGAAGGGAATCTGCTTGAACAAGAGTGGCACAAAGCCAGAGTAGAATCCTCGAATGCCCTCCTCGCGTGCCATCCTTGTAAAGCCTGAGAACAAGCCATTGGCGTATCCTCTTTGCGAAACGAGTCGGATTCGCGTAGCCTCGAGCGGGCAGAGAAGAATATCGGCGAAGAACTCAGCCGATGCACTAGCAGTCAGGTAGACGCCCGTTCGGTGGTCGACTGCCTTCTCGGGACCTCCAAGCATGGTGATGTACTTCTTCTTGAAATACTCGTAGCCGGCAAACTTGGCACCGCCCTGCACGAGGTAGCCGACCGCAGTTGGGCCAAAGCCAGTGAGAAGCGCTGATGCGCCCTCCTTGGCGACGATGCTGCGACCAGCCGACAGCATGTTGTATCCCTTCAAAGCATCGTCGACTTGGATTCGGGTCTTGACGACATCAATTGGCGTCACGGCCTGCAACACTGTTAGTATGTGGTTGGGTGCATATGAAGCACACGACCTACACCATGAGTAGACGTCGCCGCGAGAGCGCCAGCGCCAAAGAACTTGACATAGTCGCTGATTGTGAAATTGGGCACTTCTGACTGTTTTGATGCCATGTTGAACGTTCGCGCGGTTGCTGTGACCTGACCTGACCTGCAACGCAAAGCTGTTGTTCAAGATGCGCGTTTGCGTATTTTATGTGCTCTTGGGATGATGACGTCGTTCCTCTGCATCCGTAGCTACCGAGGGGAACCAACCTTGGTCTGCAGCCGGTTTCGCCGTCATCGGTCCGCTTTGACGTTTTGGCGCTTTCTAGCTTGCTTTACCTCTTACGAACTCTGCAAAGATAATGAAGGCAATTGTCTAATTTTTCTTTTCTATTCTTTATTCATCACTTTGCAGCCGGACACGCCGGGCTCCCACGCCAGTTTGAACGAATGTGCTTATTTGCTTGGCTCCCGCGAGACCCTCCCCTCGGCGGCCCGGCATGAGGTGGGTCTGCGAAACGGCACGGAAACGGCATCGGCTTCTTCCAACGGGAGAGCGAATGACATCACAAGGCTGCATTCTTTATCGGTCTTTTCCCACTCGAGGTCCCGACTAAACGCGACTTACATATTGGTACTCCTCGAGTCAAGTCTTCGTGATGTCATTCTTCGTTAACTAGTAGCAGAATGAGGTCGAGACTACTTCTGATACAATGTTTAAGTGAGAGTTTGCAGCCGTGCGTTATCCCGTAGCATTCGTATTGTCCACCATATTCTTATACATACAAACTAGATCTTCACTACACCTACACATGCAATATGGTAACAAGGTAGCAAAGGGGTGGCTTGTGTTTCGGTTACCCTGCAGCTTAGGGAAACACGTCCAGAAACTCTTTTTAAGACTTCATGATGTTAAAGCTCGTAGTGATTGCGTTGAGTATTCACCTATGAAGTTCAATATCCCACAAGTTCATGACCTGCTGATTCGAAGCAATCCAATATCTTCGCTCGGCTCACACAGTACCAAACTCGGGGAATCTTAATTAGAATAGTGCTACCGAAACTTTCAAGTAAATCTCATGTCCGACGTATCACTCAGACAAGCCTTCTTATCAAGTATTTAAAAGAATTGTGCTAAGGCAAGATGGCCGAGCGGTCTAAGGCGCTGTGTTCAGGTTCGATTTGAACTAGTAACGATTCGCAGTCTCGAAAGGGGCCTGGGTTCGAATCCCAGTCTTGTCATTTTTGCGACGCTGCGGATGCAGTATCCCTTCTTTTTTCTATATGACTATAATCACACACGATCTATCAGCGGCTGAAGTGGGAGGGACGATGAGTAGACGTTACGCTTGTGTTTTTGCTTTATTGAACTCAGCATGCCTTTCTTTGTCTGTACTGTTCTAAGCATGAGACTCAAGCAACTTCTTTATGTCCTGTTGGCATATGTCCTCAATCAGGGCAACCAAGATATCATATAATGCGATGATTATCAGTCGATTGTGCTTATACAACGCTCCTCTTACATCTTCGAGCCTATGAAAATCACACTTTCTACCCTATCTTCAGAGAGACTCTAATACCAAGGATATTCTAAGCCTTCTCAGTTATGGATCTTTCGTTGATACAATCTCCTACCAATACTTACATGTTTCTATTGACGCATACCCCGCAGGTTCTTTCCATCGAAGGTACTTACAGAGCGTAGCACGGAATATCATTTCCATATCATATATCATATGCATAGCGCGTTGAGTTGTATTGCCCGCAATCGTATGTTCTTCTCAAGGTGGGCAGTGTTATCTGTCGGTTAAAAAAGGCATTGAGGACGGGCCCAGTGGCAGTTCGAGGTAGTGTTTGATATCAGGTGAATCATACGATCGATGAAGTTAGAAGAAGATTTTCAAACATCTCGGCTCATCAACGCTGAGAGAAGTAAGACATTTGTTTCGCCGTTGCCATGTGAGGCAGAAAAAGACAACCTGAAACGGGGTGTATAACTTACACGGAAGCAGAACTTGACTCTGGTCAGATGCAGCAGGTCGGATAGCCCAACGGCAAAGGGACCAGCCAATAGCAAAACGCCCGCTTCGAACACACTGCAGTAGTCAGGCGATAATAGATGCCGAACGCGGGGAAATTGTAAGATGCAGCGTAGTACTTCAGGCGGCCTCGTAAGTTGCCTCTGGAAATGCACCACCGAGAAGTGAATCTGGGGAAGTGCGAGGCGAGAATATCCCGGGTTCCGGAGATGCAAGCTGCTCCATGAGATGGTTCTAAGGTTTCGAGATTGCGGAAATGAGTGACTGTGAGTTGTCTGACGTAAATACGGTTGTCACAAGACAGTGGGCGTCGGTGGATGCCGTGGCTCATATCACCCGGTTTTGGGTACTCAGCAGTTTGACTTCTCGGAAGAGAAAAGAAGAGTCGAGTCAAGATCTTATTGTGCTACCTCTTATGATCAGAACAGTGAAATTAGCGACTGTGATTAGTTCATGTCATTGCGATTGCGCCGACGCTAATTCTCCAGATTCTTCGATCCTGGTTCTCCATGTGGTGAATGGCATGCCCCCGAAAATGCCCGACATGGGTGTCCCCCAGATATGGCATTATCACGGCACACCTAACGGTGATCATCGAACCACCGGCAGTCATAACATGTGATGGCAAAAGCCAAGAGCCAGATCAAAACGACCAACGTTTCGATGACAATTATATAAGATTTATTTGATGCCCAGTACTTGGAATCTAATTATCAACACTCGCAATTAAAAACGCAATCAACAAAGACATTTCAATTTCAATACAAGGGCTATTCCTCAAGCAAACCATACCAACCCAACATCTCATTCACAATGCTTCCCGCTGCCACTTACACCCACATCGCCCCGAAGTAAGGATCTCACCACTTTTAATATCTAGTATATGCTAATAATACCTTTAAAGGGTCCTTCCTATCATCTTAACCGTCGGAGGCGCTACAGTTGCTGGCCGCTCTCTAAGCCACTACATGGGAGAACCGGTACGAGCGAAGCCATATCAAAGCACTCCTGCCCAACCTCGATCAAAATACTTCGAATTGGTTCTTGAGTCAGTCTTTGCATAAATTTGTTTCGGAGGATAAAGGGAAGGATAATGATTTATGATGGGCGGCGTATATATGGCTTGAGGCGTTCGATATGGTCATTTGGAGCGAATGTTCCTACGAATAAATTACTATTCACGGCTTACGATTGATATTCTATGCCATGTGTTAATGAACTTATGAGTGAAACCGAGTACTTCTTCCCAACCTATTGTTCGCCGAAGGGTAGGACGAAGTGTGGAAATATGGATACTGTCGGCGAAGATATATCACTCAAATCAAGTTTGCCGAATCTCTGATAGGAATAATACCTGGTATCTCTCACACGAACCCAGCCTCTCCAATTCTCGATCCTAGCTTGATCCCACAGCTGCCAATTCCTTGAATTAGCCTGGTAAACTTAACCTTGCCAAGCTTCTCTATAGAGAGACTTCGAGCTCCTCTCCACGCTAATTTCGGCTTCATGCTTCCTTACTGAGTAATTGAGCGACGGTCACGTGCGGCCATTGAAGCTATATACACTTGTCAATCGCGATGATACAAATGCGTTCTTTTCATCCTGGCTCGAAATCTCATCTGCAATCGTGCCTTTTATCGTGGCAGTCATGTTCAACTACGCTACTCTTGCGGCTACTCTTTGGCTGGCCTGTCCAGCATCAGCCAGCTATGCCTTCTACGTCGGCAAGAATATCACTCAGGATGGAAGTGTTATCGTCGGAGGCACTGGCGAAGAGGTTTCTAGCCATTGGCTCCAGCTCTTTCCAGCCCGCGACCATCCTCCCAATTCAACCATCACTGTCGGTGTCACGAAAGGTGCCACGTTCCCGGGAGAGCTCATTGAGATTCCACAAGTGAACCACACATTCAGGTACATGAGCATGGAATACTCCGACTACGAAGGATTTCCAGCGCCACTGACTAATGGCGGTCTTAATGAAAAGGGGGTGACGGTTCGTGACGTCTGGGCTGATAACCGCGATGAGCTTCTCAAGATGACGCCCAATCCTCAACGTGGTGTTCAGTACAGTGATTTTGCCCGCATCGTGATGGAGAGAGCCAGCACTGCTCGCGAGGGCGTTGAAGTTATCGGAGAACTTATGGCGAAGTACGGCGAAGCGACGTACGGCGGCAACTCTCATCTTATTGCGGATAAGGACGAGGGATGGATTGTTTGGGAGATGGCAGGTGGCAAGAAGCTCTGGGCTGCCCAACGCCTTGGCCCTAACGATGTCAAGGTCCTCTACCCGGGCTACATCGAAGACTTTCCAACCGACTTCAAGAACAATCCTGACTACGCTGGCTCTGACAACATTGTGTCCTTTGCCGTTGAACAGGGTTGGTGGAACAAAACCTCCGGCAAACCTTTCAACATTTTTGATGTCTACGGCCCCCAAGATCCTCGCTACAAGGCTCGCGATGGTGGCTACAAGTTCATGTCACAGGCAGCGTTGGAGAACGCTACCCTCAAGATGGCCCCCTTGACTGAGGCCAAGATGATGGAGAGGGTGCGCGATCCTCGCATCGCTGACGATGAGGCTGGTTACGGGCAAGTTGTCAGCCTCCATGCTGGTATCGATCGAAACATGCTGCGAATCTGGAATGCCCCCGCTACATCCATTGCAGCACCGTTTGTACCATGGTGGCTTGGCGTGCAGTCCATCCCTCCCGAGTTCAGTGAGCACCGATACCTGACAACCGGTGCTTCGAGCAGTTTCCTCAACCCCGATTATCAACTGCAGGAAGCTTCCGAGTTCGCTGGACGCATCTTCAAGCGAGTGCTGTACTACATGTGCTCAGAACCCAACAAGTACCACCCTATCGTGACCGAGATGTTCGAGGGGTTTGAAAGCGCGTCTCGCGCTCAAGTTGAGGGCTGGGTTGAGAAGACGGCTTTGACTATGATCAAGCAGGGGGAGCGAAAAGCGGCCCAGAGCTTGTTGACGTATTACTCTCACACACGCGCAGCCGAGGCGCTGGAAGTTGGACATACATTGAACAATGCTTTGGATGGGTATATCAAGCTGGCCGGGAAGTGGCGGGCTCCTAAGGGTGACCAGATTAACGATAGTGGTGAAGGCAATGAGACGGTTAACTGTCTCGTTGGATATGACCCGGACAAGCCCAAGTACTTGCAAAACAATTAGACTCAGGAATTGAAATAGATAAATGAAGCGTATTTGGAATAATAAAATGGGAACTGCCCCATCAAGTCTGCGTGAAGGTAGCAGGAAGCCAGCGAAAATAGATCTGACCCGTCAGTCCGATACAGTCAGCTATATCTATACTCGCACGTATTCCGTGGAATACCTAAACACGCGCATGTCCCACACTACTTCTAGCTTGCCACGGCAATAATTGACGAGTTCCTCCACGATCCCAGCACTGCCCTAGGCATAGTCGGCATGCCACCACCCCCAGTTAATGCGGTCTTTGCCACCATGTTTCTTATCAAAGTTGCCACTACACACCACGATCTTGGATTACTATATTCAAAAGTCTATGATCAACCTATATAAACCTGGACGAGAAGGCTAAAGACAGCTATAACGAAAGCCAAACCGGTTATCTGTTGGATCCTTATGTCTCTTGATAAATCAGGTTGAGAGATTTCAGAAGCCTGAGGTAGGTGGTTGACAGACAGTCGCTCGAGAGGCGGTAAGAACACAGACTTTGCTTTGAAAGCTAAATGGATCTCTTTGATTGTTTGTGACAAAGGGACGATATAGTCGTTCTCGACAATGTTCGATCCTAAAACGTGTCTGTACACATCACACATCTCTTGGTCTACGACAATGGAGCCGCATTCTCCAGGTTTGAGACCTGGGGTGGTTGTCAGAATACCTAATAAAAACCTTGGATCTATAACCGCTAGTAGTAAATGTGCCTTGAGAGGATTCTAAAATCATTGTTCAAACTTCGCAAGGCACCCACTTTGACTTGGCTCCGATGGGTAACGAGCTCAGCAGGCGAGCAGCTCGGTCTTTGGCGATGTTGCTTATTGGTTTCGTTCTGTATTTGAGCCCTGAGGCTCCAATTCGGTAAGGTTGAGATACGCTGCGTCTCACTTTCAACTCGAGTTCTCCGATCTCTACATCGTCAACTACATGACGGATGTAGCCTAAGGGGCTGTTGCTACTCCCCCTAAAACGGTTGCTTTCATCGAAACCATTCTCGCTCAAAACTTCAAAGGGGTGGTTGACAGTTATTAGACAGCTGACTCCATCGATATAAAGTGCAACCAGCGGTTGCTGATCGACCTTGATAACACAATGACCATGAGGTGCGAAATGATTTAGCCCACGTCCTTAGAATAGATCGAAGGCTCAGGGTCTTTGGACATCTGCTTCGAATACAGCTAGTTGACGACTTATGGTAGAAGCCACAACGATGGGGGTTTAAATCAGCTTCATGATGGAGTGAGGAGGGGTTTTCATATTTGGATGGCGTGGATGGCTTGGAAGCACCCAGTACACAAGGACCAGCACGCCGAATCATGTCATTAGCTTACGAGAGATATCATGAGAAATAAATAAGTGTCATAAGATTCGTAACACGCTAAGCTAGACCCAAAAACCAATAGTCTAAACGATTGTCAAGGAGAAACCCTTGAGCCAGTCTAAAAGCCGCAAATAACGCCTCTAATGCTGAGTCCGTCCAATATGCTCCGTACCAACATAGAAAAACACGGACCGAATACCTGGCTAAGGCCAGTAAACGTCGAAAGTATCGACAGGAGCACCACCTTGAGCAATACCTCCGCCAGGAAAGTAAAGGCCACCCTTAACAGCGACAGCCGCACCTCCATGTCGAGGGACCTTCATAGGGCTAAGCTTCTCCCACGTCTCAGTCTTGGCATCGAAAACCTCAACCTGGTCATAAACACCCTTGGTGCCGTTCACTGGGTTCCCCTCTCCGCCCATGATGTAGACTTTGCTGCCGACGGTGGCTGAAAGAACACCGCCTCGGGGAGTCGGCATTCTTCCTTCGCTTGTTGTCCAGCCAGATTCCAGATCGTCGAGATCGAGAACAAAGACGGTGTCTTTGACGTTGTGTTGACCGTTGGTACGGCCACCTAGGACATAGAGTTTGTTCTTGACGACAGAAACACCGGCATGGTCGCGTCCTTCGGGAAGTCTCCTGGCGGCTTCAGGGAGATGAATCCATTTTGAAGTCTTGGTGTCGAAAGCCGAGACAACATCAACAGTGGCTTGTGATCCATTAGGCCTGAGCTCCAAAATGCTCATACCACCAGCCATGTAAATAATGTTGCCGTAAACACCCATGGCAGCGCTACCTCGCTCTTCTCCCTTAGGAAGCGGATCGAGCTCCGTCCACTCGTCGAGGTCGAGGCTGTAAACCCACGAACTGCCGAACCCTCGCCAAGCGCCGTTGTCGATGTCCGAGAGCCCACCTAGCAGATACATCTTGCCATTGACAGCAGCGACGTTGGGATGATTTGTCTTCACAGGTGCCTCGGTAGCGAATCGTCGCCACTGATTCGAACGTGTGTTGTAGAACTGCACAAGCCCTGTAGTCTCGGCGCCGCCGATTGCGTCTTTGCTTGGGATGATTCCGCCGAGAATTGCTAAGGTCTTTCCCGAGAGGGCCACGACACTGTGCTCTTGCCGTGGGGCAATTGGGATGGATTGTAGTGTTTTCCATGTATTTGCGCCTTGTGGTACGACACTGGCTAATGCGCCCGTCAACAGTGAGAGGAAAGTGACGCTGGAAGGGAGAATCATAATTAGGTTGAACTGCAGTAGCTGGAGAGTGAATTGTTTGATGGAGAAACAAAATGTGGTTACCCCGAAGACTTAAGTAAATCTTTAGAGCTTGGCACGTCGTAGCACTCGTCGTCATGAGATTGTGGCTGGATGAGCCTGCGTATCTCTTGGCATCAGCATCTCTCACACTTATGAAGCACCAAGTGCAGCAACAGACACGGGGAAAAACAAGGTTTGGGACTAAGGCCTGGGACCCCTGTGCTATGTGATAACCTAGAGCAGCATAAGCTATATCCAAAGACGCCAGTGGACGCGTTGCAAGGGGGCTTGCGGAATAAAATTAATCACCGGGCCATCACGCCAAGCAATTGAAGAACTTACCCCACGTGTTTACTTAGCAGTTGCACGTGGTCTAAGTTATTCGACGCTGGAGGGAAGCAATTTTAACTGATTCACTGCGCCATTTATCCGTGAGATTGCTACGGAGTACAACATCACTATTTCAGCTTCCTCGGAAAAATGAGCTTGTGAATGGTGAGATGCACCGGGCATCATTCTCGGACACGGCATTCGGTCATGATCCCTGCCACGTGCGAGGGCAGTGAGGGTTCAAAAAGTAAGCTGACAAGACTGGGATTCGAACCCAGGCCCCTTTCGAGACTGCGAATCGTTACTAGTTCAAATCGAACCTGAACACAGCGCCTTAGACCGCTCGGCCATCTTGCCTTGTGATTGGATGCCATTCAGCTCTGCAACTCGACCATACCATCCTGGGAACCATCACTGCGGAGAATAGATGCTACATTGGCACTGGAACAGTGAATTCCGCATGATACAAAGTTATAGATATGTCTTACTTATTGAAGATCCTCCCTATAAGTTAAGCTTATCCGTTTAAGGATGACTTATTAGTGTATATCGTACATTGACACCTGACCTTGGTGGTCTGCCGAGCTCAAATAGATCTAAAGAACAGCACTGAGAGAACATATTTGGCGACTACATCCCAGTTTTTATTTCTGATTACGCTCTCATCCTTCCCCTGGACCATGATGACTGGGTTCCCTATAGATTCCCTCCGGTATCTCTACAAGCCAACTCAATACTTGGTTGGCAGTCCATACATAATATATGGACCTCTAGAACAGACGTCTTGCAAATCCAAGATGAAGGCAGGACAACTCTGTACACCTACACTAGCTCTACATAGTCACTCACTATCATCTCCTGTTTCTACAACTCTCAACTGACTCTATCGCACCATAGTATCCATTGTGGTTTTCCCTCTCATCCAGTAGCAAGGCAAGATGGCCGAGCGGTCTAAGGCGCTGTGTTCAGGTTATGATTCTCATACCAGCAACGATTCGCAGTCTCGAAAGGGGCCTGGGTTCGAATCCCAGTCTTGTCAATACCTTTTGGCCATTCCTGCTGCGAGGGTAGTGTTCTTTTTGTTATAACACGGTTGTTCTTGGACCGGTCTAGTTGTCTCGTATCCTTCCTTGCACTTACGTTTGTGTCGACAGGGCTTCTGTCAACATGAACGAAAATATGCGAACATAGTGTCTTATGTAGGCAAGATTGTTACTTATTGATAACCATTGCTATACTTCGCCGTTTATGGATAGATACCTGTTGATATTCAGAAGGTACAAGATATGTTGTGAATGATCAAACCCCTGGTCCAACCTCAATTGGTGGGATTTTACTGGGGGATTTCCTCCAAGCTCAATTCAGCGCTTTTACCCAACGAAGATCTTCGCTACCATCAAATGGCATCTTTTGCATGAGAATGGCAACATGGCAAGGTCTGCTGCATATTAAACCCAAGCAAGCTGCGGTTGTGGCGTAGTTCCACTTCAACAGCGCAGGGCATGGAAGAATACATAACCCAAGAGCCACCCCGCAACCCTTCACTGATTACTTGTCCTAGAAGACTATCGAAAAAGACGTTATGCGGAGTATCTTACTTTACCCTCTCCTGGCCATCTCCGCCACAGCGGAAAAGCTTCTCTACAGAAACACCTTCGACAGCAACGACGCCATCGCAGATTGGGTTGCCGAGGGCCCCGTCAAAGCATCCGTCTCCAACAACACCCTGGAACTGACCGCTTCATCAGACTTTGTCTACTGGATCCCAGAGGTATTTCCAGAGCGCATCCGGGTCAGCTGGGAATTCTCACCCATCGAAGAACCCGGTCTGGCTATCGTCTTCTTCGGCGCAGCTTCAGCCGAGGGCGGCAGCATATTCGACAAGGATCTCAAACCCCGCAACGGCTCTTATCCGCAGTATCACTCCAGCGACATCCGCACTCTACATGCGTCGTACTTTCGTCGTCGGTGGCCCGATGAGAGAGCTTTTCATCTGGCGAACTTGCGCAAGTCGCCTGGGTTTCATCTCGTTGCGCAGGGTGCTGATCCGCTGCCGGATGTGGAGGATACGCAGGGTGCTTACTACAACATTGAGGTTATTCACGATAAGCGAGACATCAAGTTTTTGATAAACGGATTGGAGATCTTTTCTTGGGAGGATGTGGATCGGTCGACGGGACCGGTTGTGCGCGGTGGACGGATTGGCTTTAGGCAGATGAATCCTCTTGTTGCGCGATATCGCAACTTGGAGGTTTGGAAACTTTAAATGGGCTTGATGTGTCACGACTCGGAAGAAACCTACTACGAGTACTGGACTTTGAGTACTGATGAGCAATTGCATATGCTCCCGCGTGTGATTCCAAATGATTGAGTGCAAGAACTTGAAGACTTTGTGAAAGTTAATCATGCATTCCAATTATTAATAGCATGTTAAAAGTGAGTAATCATGTTGAGAACCCTCCAGAATTTGCTTGTCGGGGCTCCCCAGCAGCCTCAAACGACCCATTCGTCGACATCCTCAAAGCCTGAGCAGTACTCTGTCCCGGCGCCACCCAAGTGACATTATTGCCAATCTCCTTCAGATATGCCACCGTCGAGTTATCGAAGGCATATTCGAATACAACTTGTTGTGGCACAAGTTGATCGTGCAGTCGAGGCGCAGCTAGTGCATCTTCCACAGTCATGTTCTTATCCAGGGCATTCAGTATCACCTGCGCCGTGGCAGTGATGATTCGACTGCCACCAGCAGACCCTGTCACCAGAGAGACTTTCCCATCGGGCCCTTCGACAATACTTGTGCTTATACTGGAAAGAGGTCGTTTCCCGGGGCGGATGAAGTTGGCTTCGCTGGGGATGAAACCAAACTGGTTTGATTCTCCGGGGATGCTGAAGTCATTCATCTCGTTGTTCATAATGACGCCGGTCTCTGGGACGATGACTTGTGAGCCAAAGTTAAGGTTGATCGTCGTGGTGAGGGATATAGCAAGCCCAGAATCGTCCATGGTTACTATATGCGATGTTCCAGGAGTATCCAAGCTTTCAAGGCCCTTGGGATCGTAGTCCTTGAGTTTGAGAGGTCGACCATCGAGTTTGGCGCGAACTTCCTGCGCGGTCTCGTTGGAGCACATCTGAGCCTGGTACTCTCCCAGGCCTTTAACAAAGCTGGGATCACCTAGATTGCTACGCATTCCGTAGCCGAACTTGAATGCTTCGTCGATGAGATAAGTGCTGTCGTTGACTCGCTTAGGATCACCCAGGAAGTCATAACCGTCCAGGATATTTAATGCGGCTGCAACTACTGCGCCGCTCGAGGGAGCTGAACCACTCGTGACCTTTCCGCCTCGATAGTTAATCTGCGAAGGCTCTCGGATGGCGACAGAATAGTTCTTCAGATCTTTCGTTGTCATGATGCCTCGTTTTTGCTTCAATGTCCTGATAGTTGCATCGGCAATAGGGCCATCGTAGAACACGTCTGGGCCTTCCGAAGCTATGACTTCCAGAGTGTCTGCATATCTCTTTCGCGTGAGCCTCTCGCCGAACTTGACCAACCTCCCGGAGGGAGCAAAATCAATTGCCCATGATGGGTCGTTCAGAAGGAAGCTTTCGTTCTCAGACTTGCTATACGTCATCTTGATGAACTTCAGAGTGTCGTTGTTTACCGGAAATCCATAGCGGGCGACTTTGATAGCTGGCTGCACGAGCTTCGACCAGGACAAACGCCCGTAGGTCTTGTGTAGGTGTTCAAGACCGCGTAATTCGCCTGGGACACCGCTGAATTGCACGTTAGTTATTGTTCGGAAGGCGGGATGAGTTTCCATACCTTGCTTTGCCTCCAGATATACTCTCATTGACATTGTTTTTGAACATGTTCTCAGTAGCGGCCGCAGGTGCCGTCTCGCGAAAGTCAACAAATTCATACGCCTGTGTCTTCTTCTTGCCATTGGGCTTATGAATAAGCATGAACCCGCCTCCGCCAATACCAGAATGATACATGCCTCGTACAAATCAGCGCAAAGGCTCAAATTAGAGTGACGGAATCTTCTTACCGATTGTTCCGACGCAAAAGACGGTTGCGACCATTGCGTCAGCTGCGTTGCCGCCTTCGCGCAGGATGTTGATTCCAATGGTGCTGCATATTTCACTCTCGCTGGCAACGGCGCCGAGATTGTTAAAGAACTTTCTGGTCTTTAAAGGCGACGTAGGCGGAGGATAGTTTGTGTCGTAGGGATGAGAATGAGCGACATGTGGTAGAAAGCTTAATAAAGCAGTTAAAACCTGGAAATAACCCATTTTAACCCGTTCACTCTCGATCGAGGGTCTTGCTATGTTGGATGAAAGAGTTGAAGAGTTAGGAGGCTGAGAGGAACATCGCCTGTTCTTATACTGCCGAGATCGTCCGGTCAACGATTAATCGTTGAGCAAGATTATAAGCTTCCGATAAGAGGCATACGACACCATTGATCACCTCGTGGATGATAAAGGCGGGGTATCACAAACTTAGTGACACAAGGTACGGTAGTGATAGCCCCAGCAGAAAGCTAAGCCGTTGAAGGAGCGATCAGCAGAATTGGACAGCTTAGGCCTTGGTTCTTAACGGGCTTCCTGATTGAGAAGTCCGGCTGATAAAGAAGGTGTAAGTTGCATTCGCTGTGGAAACCCACGCGATGCTATGCGTCTTTTGGGTATTCTTGGACTGCGTTGGTTCATGCGCTTGTATCATTGCAGGCCTGACCTAGAATGTGTTGAGAGCGGTGTATGAAACCTCTGGGGTATTCTGTGACAAGCAATGAAGTTTAGTTGAGCAGAGTTCAAAGCCTGTGACTACCAAAAGCCGGCCTCTTCACTCTAGTATCTGACCTTTTCTCCATGCAAGCACCAAGTCCCAGCAACTACAGCCGACGGCTTCCAAATGATATCCAGAGCCTGCAGGCGCGTTTATCACAAAATTGTCGCCAGAAGTCCTGCGCTTCATCTTTGATACTTCTGCTTCGTTGCTGCGGTGAGTATGCTTGGTCGCTGCAGCCGTGTCCTCATCTTTTGGATTATACTTTCTTCCTTTGACTTTACGCTGAGAAAAACTAAATTATATGCCGCCAAAATGGAAACTTAACAAAAATTTGGTTACGAGTAAAAAATTAGACCGCCGTCTCTTACGTAGAAAGATACTGTAAGTAATGACTCAAATCAGTTTAAGCACTCATCCTACCAAAATTAACTGTGAATGCGCGCAAAGTAAATCTTCGAGCGGACAAAACGAGTATAACCACCCACCGCATCTACCTTAAACCTACATTTCGCAATTAGCTCACTGTGGTATACAAGGGACTCCTCTTTCTTCAACCTAGGTCTACCAAGCCCTTTCCCTCTTCCTTCACTCGCTCGACGCATTTCTCTCTCCATATTTTCAACTCTCATCTATACAATGTCCAAAGTCAAGTGGAACGCCATACCGACAATGCCTTCGTACCGGGAAACGGAGAGGAATGTCTTCGGTCTATTGCTCACTGCTGTGGTGCAATCTGATTTGTGGCAACTCCAGCAACTCTTCACTGACTGGGACTTATTAGCCAGGAATGAGGAATCCGATCCTGTTTCTCGGAGCGACGACGAAACAGAACTTCTTAACCTGGCCTGCATCACGGGAGACTTGGGCATTATCGTCTGTCTTCTCGAAGCGAGGATGATTAGGCCAACAGACTTTGCCATGTCTCATTGTATCTATAAGAGAACATGGCCAGTCGTCCGTGCGATTATTCTACATGGGTATAATATCGACCGGCCTTTGTATGCCAAACGATATTCTATCATTGGGTAGGTCTACTCCTAACACAGATGACTTGACATTTCTCCAACAAAGCTCAGGTATCTATTTAACGAGCCGGAAATACTCTCGGAACTACTGAAAGCTGGCGCGGACCCCAACATGGTCACGGCAAATGGCAGATGTGACATTCCCAGCCTCGCTGGGCAGCAGGCCTCTCTTGAGGCGATCGAGATCCTATATCGCGCTGGCGCAGACTTCAAGAACAGCAACGCCCTCCAGCGAGCAGCCGAATTACGCTCCTCGTCGCGCATCACCGTCATGAAATTTCTTTTGGAGAATGCGTTGGTCGACATCAACCAGCTCGAGTACGCATACAAGGAGGAAGGCCCGGAAGAATGGGGTGGCAAGGGCACTGCGCTTCATTGCGCTATCAGAGCAAAGATAATCGACAACGTCAAGCTTCTCGTTTCTCAAGGAGCTAATTTGGGGATCAGAGACTCGAGGGGAAGAACGCCCTTTGGTTTAGCGATGGAGTTGAGGTTCGATGAGGCTGTGGAGGTGCTGAACCTTGCTCGACCAAAGAAGCTCTTGAAGAACTTACTGCGGCGAAGCACAAAAAGTTTAAATGGTCAGGATGGTAGAGCAAGAAAGGGCAGCAGAGTAATGAGGCCGCATAGATAGATGTTGGAATAGGCATGATCGTAGTTCAGAATTGTGAAGAAAGTCGAAACAGAGACCTTGTTGTTGGCTAAATTAGCTACCAACCGTAACCTTCATACTCCCATTGTGTCTCAAAGCCCAACCGTTCATAGAAGCCCCGTATCGAGACCGCATCAATAAGAATACCCTCCATTCCTCTCTCGCGCAAATTCTCCATTGCCCTCACCACGAGCGCCAAGCCAATACCTTTACCCCTCGCTTTCTCATCCACGCCGACAGCCGCAATAAGCCCCGTCTTCTCCCCGGACGGGAGAAGGTGAAGGAAAGCAAAAACGTGGGCGATGGATGGGTAGGAGCACATCATCGTCCAGCCAATTTGCTCGTTAGTATCTGGATCGAAAGCTACCATTACCTCACTGTGTTGATCTCGTGCTGCGATGGCTTTGTAGATGCCAGCCCAGCTCTGCATATGTTAGATATGTGCAGATCCGTGAGGGAAGGAAAACTGACGAATTGAGCTTCTTGTATGGCCATACATTCTTCATACAGTTCTGCCGACCATGGAGAGAAAGTAGCCTTCGTCTTTGAGACGCGCTCCATTATCTCAGGTGGTACAATTGTCTCGCGAATGTCTTTGTAAAGGTCCCGGACCGAGTGAGAAGCGTCATGAATACCTTTAAAATCAGAACATGTCTCAAGGAAGGGTAAAGACGACACTTACTCCTGTGAGAAAAGAACTCCTTCACTTCCGACGGTATAACGCTAGGCACCTGCCACCAAAATCGAGGGAAGATAGAACCCATCTCCAAAGAAACCAACTCTTGACCTTGATCTTCACGAGCCGCATTTCGCAGACCAGTCTTGGCCTTCTCTAACAGAGCAGTGCCGAGTCCCTTGTGACGATGTTCTGGTAAGACCCCAAGTGCGGCGATTCGACCGAGCGGTTCATTATTCGAGTAAAAGGATAAGCAAAAGCCGTTCTCGTGAATCAAATGGTGATGGCCCGGAAGACCAAAAATAAGATTAGTGAATCTTGCCTTCTCGATGGGCCAGTCTGAGAAAACAGTGTGCCACATCTGCCATACTTTCTGGATGTCTTCCTCAGAGCTGGCAAGTTCTCGGATGTCGTACTGGACCGGTGATACGCCGACGCCGTTGCTGATCTGATCCTCCATTGTGATTCGTTGGAGCCGAGTAATAATGCTGTTCAGAAGTTGATACAGTGATCTTGTTCCAATGGAGATAATTTAGGCTTGATGATCCGTAGGCGAGGACTGAGTTCTGGGGGGAGGATGAACAGCCGATGACACGTGAGCTGACAATGCGGAGTCAAGCAGGGAATACGAGGATATGTGCCAAGGCGCAGATCGCCTAGGAAGGATTCACTTAGCTGTGATTTATTTCTTGGCTATACCAAACTTTAACTTGGAGGACTCACTTATACCCCCACTAGTATACGACAAAAGCATGCGGTCATCTACATGCTCTAGGATATATCCTCCAACCTCTCGCCCAAGGCCTATACCAAGCTACAATAGTCTATCTAGGCTGCTGCTCGAATGCCTACACACTGATAATCCCACTCAGCGCATCTCTAGATACCGCTTTAGCTTGAGAAATAACATCCTCCCAAATCGGCGGCTTGCATCGTAGATCTTGACCCGCTGCCTCAGCATCAAAACCAAACTGCAGCAGCGCATCCTCACTGCACCACTCGCCCGTTGCCATGAGTCCAACGGGGATCTTGCCCTCGGTGTCGCCTTCGGCAACTTCTCCGGCACCCTTGCTGCCTTCGGGCACTACATATCCAGCAGGAACGGTTATAGCAGGGAGACCACAGAAGTTGGCTAGCCAGACATATTCCATACTCTGGAGTGTGTAGTTGCCGTCGTTGACGCCATGAGATAACTCAGAGTTTCCACCGCGGATAGGCGAACCGGCGCAGGCTGTAGTTGGTGTGATGATAAGCATGCCGGGGTACGTCTTCCAGAGATAGGCGAGGTGCTGCATCAGCATTCCTCGCAATTTCTGGGCCAGCAAGTAATCCGTAGCAGGCGTGGTTCGACCAAGAGCCAAGAGAATCTTATTAGCTGGCGTGAGACCTGATGTATCAAAAAGCAAAGTCGATGCATCGGTGAGGACAGTAAGTGCGTGCGCCATCTGCCCTTCGGCAGGGAAGGGGATTGAAATCGGGACGAGAGTATACCCGTGCTTTGCAGCCAAAGACTCTACCATACCACGAACTAACGACTGAACACCGGGCTCGGCGCGCGAGATCCAGGCATCAAAAATTCCCAGGACTTTCGTGACTGGTGGCGATGGCTGGAGAGCTAAAGGCGGAAACTGGGTTGAAGGATGCGGCTCGGCGATGGCTTGATATGCAGCAGCCAACGATCGCATATCAACCGCCAGAGGACCCTGCACTGCACACGTAGGTGAGTGGTTCGCACCAGGCCAGGAAGCGAGTCGCTCATGCGTAGGTTTGAGACCAAAAACCGAGCAGAACGATCCCGGGATGCGAATGCTGCCACCGCCATCACTACCCAGCGCAAGAGGGATTAGCCCGGCGCTAACGGCATATGCAGGTCCAGAGGAACTGCCCCCTGTATAATAGCCTGAATTGAATGGATTGAGTGGGGTGCCATGATTGGGGTTATTTCCGGTCGTATCTTATAAGGTGAGTCAGTGTCAAGAACAAGAACAAGAATACGACGACGTACCTAAGCCATACTCATGCATGGCGAGTTTTCCGATGATAACGACGCCTGCTTCCTCGAGTTTTCGCACGATCCAGCTTGTAGATGATTCTCCTTCAGCAGGCATTTTGGCATACTCTCTTGGGGATCCAAGAGTTGTGGAGTAGCCGTCCAGATCATAGTCGTCCTTGATAGCAGAGGGAACTCCGTCAAGCGGCCCAAGAGGCTGCTTGTTCTTATACCGCTCTGTCGAAGACTCAGCAGCTCTCATGATCTTCTCGATTTTGAGTTCCTTCCACGCATTCGCATGTCTTCCACGTTGAGGACCATCGAGCTGGACGAGAGGCAGAATTGCCTTGACCACGTCAACGGGTGTTAATTCTCCGGAGAGGTACAATTCCCGATAGTCAGCTGCTGAGTAAAATCCGGACGTGTTCAGTCTCTGTGGGGTATTTTCCTGCTGAATAGCGGCGATTTGGACTCTTTCGCCGCATTCCTTTGCTTCGGCTTCTGATAGGGCGAGCGGGACGACGGTCGGATCGTAGCGCGGTTCGTAATCTTCAAGATAAGTCCGGATCTTCCGGAGCGAAGCGAAACCAGCGTTTGACCACGCGATTTCACGAATAAATCGGACCCATTCCATTCTGCAAAATATTAGCTACCAGGAAGTGAGTTGTGGATTGAGAAACACTCACATAAATGCTGCAGCAACAAGGAGACGTCCTCGGATCACAGGATTTGGGTTCCTCTCGATGTCATATGGAACACGAGGCCTGGGAGTAAGCAGCACGTCAGCAATTCGCCCAGCCATTACCAACAGGTGAGATGTTACCCCTCGTGAGGCTCAGGATAGTTGAAGAACCTCCTCTCGTTGTTGTTCGTACTCATTTTTGTTGTTTCGACTGGTGAGAAAGATATCGAGGATCTGAGTTTACAAGGAGGAATCGATTGGTACTCGGAGAATTTAAACTCTCGGTGACTACCGGCTACCGCGGAAGCCGGAAGCTCAATTGTTACTAATGGTCTAGACTACGTACTCGACGCGTGATACGCATACGGAGGGACGAATTAGAAAAGAGGGCCTCGGCGGTCATCTAAGCGAGTTAACCCAGTCTGGGTGTATCAAATTCCCGACCAAGCGAGATCATCTACTGAAACACGTTGCTTATATGATGCATCATAACGCCCTGGTCTGTCCCCATGACGTACCATCAAGTCTTTCGATTTGTGCATAGTCGGAGATATAATGAACATAATCTACTCAAGATTTATTAGTGGAGTTCAAAGAAAAGTGTTACTGTATGTAGTTACCTGCGAATGGCCGCCTGAGCGCGTCCTTCTTCAGGACTGGTCTTAAGGAAATAGTACTTCTCTATAACCATGTTGTGCATGATGCAAAATACGCCGATCATAAAAAAATGATAGTGGAATTGGACTCGCTTTCAAAAACAGTAAACGATTCTCTTATAAACGAGACTATGGCTTATTTCCTGATATTTCCCCTTGACTCTTCCATAGAAATCACTGGCTATCTCAAGTAGCACTTCGAAATACATTCTTATTATTAGCTTCCGGACTTTCAGCTGTTATGTTACGACAAGACTGCGACCACGCTTTGAAAACTCGTAAATAAGCACAAAAACATATGGACTTTCACTTAGGAAAGGTGCTGCTTGATCTCCTGTTGCGTCCATTCCCAAAGCCTTTCTCGGGCGTCCTTATCTTGACTCAACTTGCTCCCTTTGCCTGCGACCCCCACGGGATGGTAGAAAACACCACTTTCAGCCTTGGGATCAGAAATTGCCCATAGCTGATTCAACGCGCCCTTGGCAACGTCGATACCCATGAAGCCATACATCAAGCGGATCATAGATCCAAGCAGGAGACTGCCACCAATGACCGGTGTAGTAAGGTTTGTGTTTACGATTCCTGGGTGGACGCTGATGATTTTCATGTTGGGATGTCGCTCTGCAAGGGCTGCAGCGTAATGGACGTTGGCAAGTTTTGATATGGCGTAGCGATTGTTGGTAGATGTGCTGGACATTGTGGTTTTGAATTGGTCAAACTGATAAGGATTTTTCGGAGCCATTGACTCTCCAATCGATGAGACGAAAATGATTCGCACGTCAGAGTTGCTTTTGGCAGTCTCCTCCAGAGTCGGGAGGAGAAGATGCGTTAAGAAAGCATGGCCCATGTGGTTTGTCCCAATTTGAATCTCATACCCTTCTTCAGTGAGACCTTCGGGGGTCATCATGATGCCAGCATTATTGACAAGAATATCGAGTCGCGTAGACGACTCTTGGAACTCTTTCGCTGCAGATTTAATGCTTTTCAAAGAGGTAAGGTCCAGCTCTAGAAAAGAGACTGAGTCGGTGTTGGAACCTGAACTCTTGAGCTCGTTGATGGCTTGATCAAACTTGCTCTTGGAGCGACAAGCGAGGAAGATTCGAGCAGGTTGATGTTTTAACACTTGCTTGATCGTTTCGAGTCCCAATCCTGAGTTTCCTCCTGTAACGAGTATCACTTTGCCCTCGAGGCTGGGAATATCAGTGTCCGGGGAAAATTTAAAGGAGCCCATGATGCGGCGAAGATAGAGGCCGGTATGTATGTATATAGGATGCTTGTTGGATGATCAAGATGGGCATATGGGAAGGTTGATGCCCCCAGTCTGGTCTTTATAGCCAGCACCAGCGGACCGGGGGTCTTGGTACGTACCGACTGATTGCGACTAGCCCCGTTACCTCGGCGTTCAACCGACCCGGCAGCGAATGAAGCTAACTCCGCTTTTCAGTCCGGAAGCCACATACGTACTCCGTACACGACCACGCTTTGTTAATTGGATCAAACCACGTGTTTACTCATTCAAAGACATGCTATACCTAGAAGAAGACGAATTGATGCCATGCTTTCTTCGGATCCCTAAGCCATTGAATGAATGAATACTTCGTGTGAGTTAGGCAAATTAAGGCTGAATTGAGGGGTAGCAGGATGTACGCATCATTGATTTGCTACCAAAAGATAGGAAGGATATGAGAGAGCGAGATGGTTGTTCTAAGATGGACTAATAATACAACCCAGCACCTTGTTTTATGTATTGAGAATCCGAGTCGGCCTAATATTCAGCCCTAGTGAAACCCTCCCACTGGAGACTGACTATCCCAATCCAGCATAGATATGACCGAACTGCTGAGACATTAGCAGCACTTCCCGAATGCGAGCTATATTGACAGGGCTACTTGCAGGTTGCCACGTCTTAGCCCTTCTCATGTGAAACACCGGGGCGATGATATTCTGACGATATACCTATCCTGGTCATAGCTTCTGCTAGCCAAGTTGGATGATGATCCAAGACCCCCTCTGAATACCATCACTCGACTGACGATTGCCAGCCAAATAGATGTGGGAGTAGAGGTTAAAAAGATGTAAGATGCAAAGGGCAAAAAGGATATGCTGATGAGACTGGGACTCGAACCCAGGAGGATTGCTCCACCAGGAAATTGGTGTTAAGGTTAACCTTAACCTGGCGCCATAACCAACTCGGCCATCTCACCGATGCTATTGGATGAAAGACTGCCTTCAATCCTGATACTATACACCTAGCGATTGCCCAAGCAGCACGACCACTCAGTCTCCAGACCTAATCGCTGTTTTGGCATTTTTCACGATGCCGCTTTATCTTCTGAAGATATCTTCAGTTTTCCTTTTTTGAAGCTTGCCTGTAGGGCCTTCTTAATTTCATTCAAAGGACACCTCAGTAAGGTCTCTCACGTAGGAAGAAGTTGTAGTGCAAGCTACGGGATATGTCAAGCTTTGTAATAATCTTTGGAAGAACCACCAAAAGTCTTCTCATGCTTTTCCAAGTGCCGCTTCTCAGTCATTGCGTTTAGCCAGAAATGTCAAAGCCCCAAGTGCATAACCATCTAGCCCGGTCCTAAGCGTCGGTTGAATAACTGGCGCAAACTTAGATGAGTGATTCGCGGCGATAGTCTGAGCAATAGTCCCCTCCTCCTCAGCCTTGTCCCACGCCTCTTCGCCAACACAACCATAAGTGAAGAAACAGTACGGTCTATCAACAGCCGTAGCCAAAATCGAAAAGTCCTCGCTGAAACCAAGTCTCGGCATGGTTCTATCATATCGCTCGGGTCCCTCGCCAAAATGTGCTGCAAATGACTCCTCCACCTTCTTGGTAACAGCTTCGTCGTTTATGGTCAGGGGAAAAGCACGTGTTTGCTCAAATTCTGGGCTCTTGATCACGTTTGCACATGAGCACTCTGCTTCGATGACGGTTCTGATGCGCTGTAGGAGCCGTTCCCGTGTTGCAATGGTTGTAGATCTGGTATCGACACCGAGAACCGCCGAGTCTGCGATGACGTTCTCTGCATCACCTGAATGGACGCTCGTGACTGTGACAACACTGGACTCGGCTGGATCAACTTCTCGACTAACAAGCGTCTGCAGCTTGAGAATGGCGTTGGCCGAAATAGCAATCGGATCTATCGCAGTATGTGGCATACTCGCGTGAGAACCTTTGCCGTGAATGGTTACTTTGAAGTTATCCGCGCTGGTAGCCACGAGACCCCTGCGTGTGCCAATTGTGCCGGCACGTAGCGGTCTCACATGAGCTCCCAGGACGAAATCAGGGATAGGAACTTCATGTTTGGTATATAGACCATCATCGACCATGGCTTGTGCTCCAGTACCTCGCTCTTCTGCTGGTTGGAAAGCTAGTACTAAAGTCCCAGACCAAGCGTCCCGCGATGAGAAGAGCGTTGCTGCTGCACCTAGCAAGGTCACGATGTGCATATCATGACCACAGGCGTGCATGACGGGCTTCTCAACACCACTCGCAGCGTGAACCATGCGTTTCGTACTTGCATACTCAAGACCAGTGGTCTCCTCCACTGGTAGGGCATCAATATCTGCTCGGAGGAGTACGGTAGGCCCTTGGCCGTTGCGAAGGACAGCTGCTAGCCCATGGCCACCAATGTGAGGTTTAATGATTAGATCCTCAGGACCAATGGCTCTGAGTCTTTCAGCGATGGTGGCTGCGGTTTCGACTTCTTGGTTGGAAAGCTCGGGGTTCCTGTGGAGATGTTTGTAGAGTTCCTCCAACGGTTGGAGCTCGGGACGATGCTGGCCCACAAGCTGAGAAAGGGTTGATGCTGACATTATGCTTATGAAGTCTTAATTGGGTTACAATTTTGGGTGCAACGGGAATATCATACCATAATACTATAAGGAATGTTGCAAAAGTAGTATTGTTTGGGCTTCGGCATATTTATACCGACTCTTTGCGGGGAGTACGCTGCTGCTTACACCACCATCGAAATCCTTTCTAGGTCTGCCTGAGGCAAGGACTACTCTGATGGACCTGCTTTCAACCTTTATAACAACCCATCCTCGTATCAAATCACGATAGAGGGACTTGAATGGAATAATTTAATAGTAACAAACTCTTTGAGTTCCCTCAAGGGTTATAGCACAGTTTCTAGACTACTCAAATTAAATGTCTGTTGTCTATCACCCGGAATCGATGGCCCGGTGGCCCTCCGAGACTTCGGAGGCAGCTTCCGAGACAAACCCTTTCAGTATTATCTCAAGACGGTATGAATCTAGACACACAGCAGTCAAGTCATTGGATGTCTGGGCGTGAAAAGGGACGCATGCAGCACATTTTTAAATATGCGAAGTTGCACACTTCACAGTAGTCATTCCGGACAGCAATTTCGATTTGAGCTATCTCCTATACTTAAGAAACCACGAAACCCAGAATCATCTGACTTAATTCCCAGGGGCTCTCGCCAAGATAGTCCCGTACTTGGAGTACGTGTCACCAGTAGAGGGTACAAAATCCTCCACCTTCAATCCCGCCTTGGGCTGGAAGACACAAATGACATCCGACCCTCCAAACTCGAAGTACGAAATCTCCTGCCCTTTCTCCACTGTGTCACCCTTCTTGACAGTCAACTTAACAGAAGATACCTGTGCCATACCGATAGGTAGCACTGCCACCAGACCCAGCACGGGGTTCTTGATGACAACGAGGCCGCGTGTCTGCAAAAATTGGTAGCCCGGGGTATCAGGCGCATCGGGGCCACACATGGTACGAACAGGCTCGCACTTTTTGTTGACCTCGAGATATGCAGCGCCCTGAATGTTCTTGGCCTCGATTACCTCACCAGCCACGGGTGCATGTTGACGGTGGTAGTTGAATGTGTTGAGGAAAGCATGCATCCAAACACCGCCGTGGAATTCATCTGCGTGCTCGCTGCCCTGGAGAAGAGATGAAATAGTCCACGGTAGATTCTTGATACGAATGACACCATCAGACTCAATATTGACTATGTTCTGGTTGGTAACCGAGTTGTCGTATGTGCAGTCGGCTGGGTACACGATGACACGGTCATTGTTCTGTTCCGCGATAGGTCGCATGCCGGGCTTGAGCTTGCGCGCGAAGAATTGGTTGAAAGTGCGGAAGCCACCCTCTGGGACTATAGCCTCGTCGAAGTTGTACTTAGGCGAGTTCTTCTGGCTGAATGTTTCAAGAGACTTCTCAGTCAGCGAAGCCGGGGAGTCCATGAACAGACCGATCAGCTGGGCATAGACGACGATCCAAGAAGAAAGCCAGCTGAGCGGCAGCCCAACCTGCTCGGGATCAATGGGACTCTGCAGGCTCGCCAAGGGAGGTTGGTCGATGATGAAGTAGAACATGCACAGAATATCGTAGATATCCTTGCCCTCATAGTTCTCCTCGGGAATCCATTTGAGCAGATCGTTGGCAAAGTCCAAGAAGGACCGTGCATCGCTGATATTAAGCTTATCCATGAACTGAGGGATCTGCTTGTACGCGGACTTAACAGCCTCATCGAGTGCCCCGGGCTTGGCTGTCTCCAAGTAGCCAGTGAGAACGATGATGACGGGGTTGTAGATGACTGGCGGTTCGCCAAGGCCTGGGGCGGGGAAGGGGACGAGGCCGGGGAGGTTC
>JAALXI010000293.1:0-59394 GCA_012977755.1 Fusarium nurragi | reverse complement strand
GTATTAAACTTTAAAGTATTTATTTTATTATTTAAGACTATTATAGTACTTTACACTTTAGCTTTATGTAAAATAAGTAAGAGGAAATATTTTAGTTAAAATAGATTTCTCTTAATTTTATATTGTTTTTATAAATACTTTCCTAAGGAAAGCTTTTCCCCTTAAGTCTAGTAGTTTTCTATGTTAAAATATAAAAAATAGGTACTAGCCTTACCCTACTAACCTTATAACCTGTAGCTAACTATAGTATAGAGGGGTGAGAGTAGTAATAAGCTAGGGACACTTATTCACTATTTTAGGATCACTAGCTAGCCACTACTAAACTTCTACAAAAGGATTCATGGAACCCTGCAATGGACTTTTTCCTAAGTTCTTTACCCCGCCCATTCCCTTATTTTTAATTCTTATATTTACTCGCTAGATACCTCCTTCCTGATTCCATATCGCGTGTTCTTCGAACTCTTTCAATACTCCACAAAAATGACATCGGAGTCACAAACCAGCTCACTGAGTTACTGGGATCAGGCCGTAGCCTGGGCGCTGCGTTATGCTATCTCCCAGGCTCGTTTGCTACAGATCTTGAGCGCTGGTTTTACCCTATCTCTTGCGTTTATGCTTCTTCTCCGTCTTATTTCACCCACTATTGATGCCAGAGAGCCGCCACCATTGGGGCCCAGGGTCCCCTTAATTGGGCATGTCCTGTCCCTTATCAGTCATAAGTCTAACTTCCACCTGAGCCTCCAGTGCGTCGCCCCAGTCGTTCCGGCTAGAGTTCAGTCACTGAATTTAGTTATTGCATAGCCAGAAGCATAAGCTCCCAATCGTCACTTTGCCTATGCTCAACGGAAAGATGTACGTTATCTACTCGCCTACGCTCGTTACCGCGGCTATGAAGAACGAAAACATCAGTCTAGACCCGATTGCGTTTGGGTTTAATCATCATGTACAAGGGTCCCGAAAGGAAACCTTGGAGGCTTGTGCAAGGCCAGAGTACAATGAGAAGATCATGCGGATGCTGCACACCTCTCTTATGGGCGACAACCTGAGGGCCATGAACGTTATTGCATTGCGCACTCTAGTAAGTGATCTTAATTCTGTGCAGGCACAAGAGGTCCGGCGGATAGGGAACCTTTGGGAGTGGGTGCAATGGCAGACAGCACGCTCGGCACACGAGGCGCTGTATGGAGAAAAAAACCCAGTGACGTCGGAAGTTTGGAACGACATTCGGTAGGTTACATCATGTTTCATCTTCGCTCTCCTCTTCGAAAGTTTCAGACCTCTAGACTACGTGGGCTAAGAGAAGTTAACAAACAGTACATGGGCTGATTATATGCCCGCTTTGGCCCTAGGATTTGCACAAAGCGCTATCGCATCTGAAGGCCTCGCAGCTCGCAAGCGCGCCCAGGAAGCACTTGGGCCATTTTATGCGAATCGTTACGACCAGCACGCGACTGCCTCAACTCTAGTAGCCGATCGAGCCAAGCTATTACGCGATATAGGCATTCCTGACTCTGAGCTACCCAGTTCCGAGCTGTTTCTTCCCTGGGTGTCAGTAGTCAACACGGCGCCGGCTATCATGTGGCTTTTATGTGAGGTCTTCGCCCAGGAAGGATGCGCTGAACGTGTCGCTAAAGAGGTCCAAAACATTGTCGCTATTGATTCTGCCATGGGAAAGAGAAAGGCAATCATAGATGTGGAAAAGCTAGGCAAAGAGTGTGACTTCTTGGATCGTTGCTTTATGGAGACCATGAGACGCTATAATACCGTCGTAGGTGCCCGACGCATTATGGAGGACACGCAAATCCAGGATATCGACGGGCGGGTCTATGTCCTGAAGAAGGGAGCCGATATTCAGTGGACCGCTGGCGGTGCTCATCGCAACACAACGGTATTTGGGGATGATGTTTTAGACTGGCGACCAAATCGGTGGTCCGATCCGCCTTTGAGTACCAGCAAATTCCAGCGTGAGAACATGATTACCTTTGGGAGGGGAAAGCATGTATGCCCGGGACGAGTGATCGCCACACTTGAGGCAAAGGCGCTCGTGGGTGTTCTAGCTCTCGGGTTTGAGGTGCAGGGTGTCTCGGTGCCGGCGGAGCAGGTGCAGCCGCTGACGGAGGTACTGAGGACGCCGCCGTGGGAAGGGGGAGAAGTCCAGATGAACAGGAAGAAGGGATGGGAGGATGTGGAATGGGTTTTTGATGTTTGAGATAGTTACACCGACGAGGCTGAATTCTACTTGAACTTTGCCGAATATGAGTCTGAAGTAGATATCACGCCTTGACCAAGGTACCCAGATACTTGTCACGATGATTCAAGGTTCAATGAATTTCATAGAAATGCTGTTTCAAGTGGTTTTGACATCTTTAACTGCAGGTAGAAATTGTTCGAGAGTCACAGAACTGGTCTCTACAGAGGCCTGAATTACCGCGCCTGTCTCTCAAGGATAGAAGCTCTATTTTATTTTGATAGAACACGTATGATTTACATACCATTTAAAAACCTGTTCATCATAGACGAGACAAACGGTCGCCCCTATGTGTAGCCTCAAGACTTTTCACGATCTGTGGGAGAAGGGTTTCTGTAAAGTCCCATATGATAGACGAATAATCAGGCGCCCAAGCCAGCCCCGTCCACCAAGTGCTCCTTCGACCTTGAAGGCTGTACAGTTTCTCAAAGAACCCATTTTTCAACTCTTCCTCCGAGACCACAAGGGAAGTTGGGTTGTGCACGCCAAATGCGACAATTTTCGAATCCGGGCCGCCACCCACTTTTATGATACCTTCTAATAATAGTTGCTGCGCATCGTCCAGCTTTAGACTCTCGTCACCTATGACGCGCGATGTGTAGAGACCGGGCAAATTGGTAGACATATAAGTCTGTACAAATGGCTTCTTCGGATAAAAAGGGAGCTCTGGATCTGAAGAGAGCCCCAAGACGCTGAATATGTTGGGTTGTAACCCTGTATTCTCCACGGCACCAACATACAAGGTCTCCCAGCTCCACTTGTCAAAGAGATTGCTCTCTTCAGGGTGTAAATCAAGTGACCCGAGGGTTTCGAGGGTTGGTGGGATAGTCATCAGCAACTTCTTGGACCGGATCGTCTTACATTGACCTCCAGTCTTGACATGGACCGTTACAGGGCAACCATCGTGGTCGCGGGCGATCTTGACAATCGTACTGTTGAGGAGTACGTCTTCTCCTAGGTGAGCTAGGGCTGCCTCAAACAGGGATTGTGTATTTCCAGTCGCCGGAAGCATCATGGATTGCGGGCTCGCTGGGTTGAGGGCGGTGAGCTGAGGAAGGCCGAAGCAGCCCATCATAAACAAGGTTGGCGTGCTGAGTGCATCTCCGTAGGTAAGCAACTGCCTCATGATAGGAATAGCAGCCTCGATGTCATATTTCTTCAAAAACGCTCCCAAGGGCATCGACAAATCATCGAGCGCCGGACCCGGGGGAGGAAGGAAATACCCGTCCTCGATATATGGGTAATACTGCACACAAAGGCCAAAGTATACAGCTAGCGCTTGCATGGGATCTCCTAGTGGTGCAGGGTCGACAGGTGCACCTGTCGTAAGGTCCACGTTCAAGAAAGCGTACTCTTCATCAGAAGGAAACGCGATATCGACTAAGGGGATGTTGAAACGTGCAAAAAAGTCCTTCGTCGTTTTGCGGTCCAAGTATGCCATGAGTCCGAGATTGACCGGTACGCCTTGGATAACAACGGCATCTGCGTGACCACCCTGTCCCGCAAGTCAGTGTCAGATTAAGCTTGAGTCCGCCAGTGGAGACAACTCACCAGTCGGTTCTTCTCTTCAATGACAGTGACTCTGACACAATAGTCATCCCGCAGTCTAACAGCCGCGTAAGTCCCAGAAGCACCCCCACCGATGATCACAACATCTGTATCGATAGTCTCCGCCGTTGCGCCGTTGCTGTGCATATTGAATCACACTAATGTCAAATTTATTACACTTCCCCTCTGAGTGAATTGAGAGCTTGTGCTGACCTTATATGCTTGTATGCTAGAGCTGACCATTGATAACGGAAGGAGGCGGGAGGGTTTGGCTATGGCTAAGAAAGGAGAAATGTTAGTTCGAGCTATACATATGAGCCCATGTCAGGCCCGAGCATAAGGCGGAGCACACCCCTGAATAGCTGGCAGTAAAGATCCTGCCATAGAGGCATGGCTGCATATATGAGGGCGTTGTTTTAGCAGTCTCGAAATAGGAACGACGAAAGGTGCTAACTCATTTATATGACTTTGTATTAATATATATACAAGTAATTTGAAAGTTCTTACCTGGTCTAAGTTGAAATAACAAGCCTAATAACTGCCTAAGGCTATATAGAATTAGATACCATTAAATCTATTAAATATACTATAAGCAGGATACTGTATAGAGGTTCGGATAATAGCTATTAAGGGGGTAGATTCTTCGTGGTAACCCTGTTAATGTACCCTATGTATAATGGATTCTAAAGCTTGTTCAGACATAGCTTTAGTAAGCACTAACAAGGATACAGGCAGGAAAGCTGTAGCCAGACTCCCGCATGATGATCCAAACTTGAGAAACATTGTTTGCTGCAGAGGACGGATCACAAGCCCTGCTTAAACTACGTCAGGTATTATACTTTCAGGCTGTAGGGCGCTCTAAAGCGGCACAGCCCTCCCAAGCGGCTACAATATATGGGTCTGTCCAATCAAATGGTTAGAAACTGGCGATATCTATAGTCTTGGTTGTAACACTACTAGATCAAAGGTTCCTCTAGCACAACAAAGTGACAGCTTCTTGTGACTGAATTCGGCGGAACTTCTGCAGCTTACTTGTATTTGGGGTCGAGTGGTCCAACCGGCTGTTAATGGGGGCTATGCCACCTGAATCCTGTTTAAACCAGCCACCGTTATATGACATAGACCCGCTGAGGTAGTCCTACTAGGGCAGGTACAGGTGCGTGCATATGCTAGGCCGCAATGCATGTACTGGGCCGCAATGCCAGAAAGTTGAGGTGTGAGCACGTAGAAGGTCTGCCGAAGAGCTGCTCGGAGTTGTCTAGGACGAAGGAGAGGAGGGAGGGCTAGCCTGGGAACATACCAGGATCTGGTCTTTTACCGTGCCCGCTGGTAGTTATCAGCGTTGATGCTGCATCTTTTCGTGCACCCCCTAGATACGCTTCTGGTATCATATTTTTCCAAACTGCGGCAAGTCCCCGAAGAACATACGTGGTTTGATATTACATCATCATGTAGGATTTGCTCCCAGGCTCCTAAGCTGTAATCTCACAGTGTAGATAGAATGTATCTCCCGTACTTTCCTTCCATATCTGAACCATATAACTTTTGACCGGGACTATACAATGAACAAAGAATAACGCAGTGGTACAGTGCAACACGTGTCAGAGATCCGACGCCTATCTTGGCCAACTGGAGGTATAGAAGGTAGGTCAGTGACAACCTTTGCTGGCGGAATCGCTGAAAGCCGCGTAACTATATTGAACATTACCTAGCATACCTCCTCACTGCCAAGCAGTGCCACAGTGACTGGATTATTGACCCTACATGAGATCTATGAAACTGTTCCCAACCAAAGATAACTACCTACTGCTGGCGCTATAATCCTTTACGTCTTTTGATCAATTACCAGATCGCGCCGTTTAATTTCAATCAATGCCTTGATAGGTGGGACCTTGGTCATAAAGTATGGTTAGCCCGGTTTAAACACGATACATCGCAACGCTTTGAGAACAAAGCGGGAATTCATTTGAGCAGACTCACAACAATGTTGCTGAACCAGCCTGTTTTAGGTCGTTCTGCCAGTGGCCTGAAATCGTAGTTGAGCAGCATGTATGACATGATAATTTTTAGCTCATCGGAGGCAAAGTAACGCCCAGGACTAGTATCAACGTTAGGGCATTGTTTCACCGCTCTCTAGACTGTCCAAGTTATTATGAAAGTCGTGCTACGAACTCACCAGGCGTGTCTCCCATAGCCAAATGCAAGGTGTTGATCACTTGTAGCAACCATTCCCAGTCGATTCATCTTGGCCGTTTCCTCAGGACTCTTAGATTCGTCTGGCCGTGCCTCATATTCTTCTCTGGGCCTTGAATATCTGAAGGCGTCGTAGACATCGGGGTTCCCATGGAGATCTCGATCATGCTGTATGCCGTGCATGCTCAGTGTCACGATTGTGCCACGAGGTATGTGCCAGTTTTCCGTCGGGTTCTTTAGACCATCCTCTGCGACAACCTTTCGGTGGATTATGGTCGTAGCTATGCTGGAAATCCGTTGGCTCTCTCGCATAGCGCTGTCTAGACGATACAGCCTCGATAAGCCGTTTCTGGTCCAATGGCCACCTTCTTCGGCCAAAACACGGGCAGATTCCTCTCTCAGAGCCTCTATATATCCGCATGCAGGATCGGAAGAGACAAGATCAAGCAAAAAGCTATGTCCAGTAAGGATAGTGGTATGGAATGACGCAAATTCTAGTGGCAGAAGACGCTTAGATATCATTGTTGGATTGAGTTCAGAAGCATCGTTTTCCATCGTTGCTAATTGAATACTCCACGTGATGAAGTCCTCGGGCTCAATCCAATCCTTGAATGCAGGATCTCCGGCCGTCTTCCGCTGCATGGCGTGGAGTCGCTCCTTGATCACTGGGAGGGTGTATTTGGAAGATGTGCGCCAGTGCCACCAGTTAGGGATGGTAAGCAAGCGAGCGACCACAGGCTGAAGCCAAAGCGGGATGAGATTGAGTAGGAGAATGTTGATAGAGCAATGCTCGGCGAAGGACACCATACTGTGAAGGAATTTCTCATTGTCGCACAGCGGACGGCCGACAAGGACCAAGTTTGAGATCGGGGGGACAATACTCATCCAGGACTTCCACACGTTGATTGTTTTCCAGTTCTCAGTGTCCATCCCAAGCACTCGATCCACCTCTCGGTGCGCACAAGTTTCGATGTCCGGGATCAAGGAGGCTAGGTTCCGCAAGAGATACCTACGGAGAACGCGAGCATGCTGGCCGCTGGTGGCGAATTTCTTGTGGAGAAAGTTGAACTCGCAAAAAAGATACTGATTAAGAGCCGCGCTGTCTGACACGACGTGATCAGGCAAGTCTATCATCCACTTGGCTTGAGAACGGCTGACGACAAACTCATCCGGGCAACCCCACGACCCGGGGGTGATGAAGGAACGCCCTTTTTTGTCATACTAGGTAGTATCAGTCATGTGTTGTTTTGGGCCTGAGCCTATACCTCAGAAACGTGGAAAGTGAGTGTGCCGTTGTAAAAGATCTTACCTTTTCGTATCCTTCCTTCGCCCACTTATGGTAGTGGAAATAATTGGTAACCATATTGACCAGAGTAGATAATAGTCCAGTGTAGCCGACTTTCGGAACGTTGCTTGACGGAACAGGCCTCATAGCAGCTCTCAGCGTCACGGAACAGAGCAGGACTGAGGCAAGAGCGCCGAGGACTTTCCCAGGGGTTAAAGGCTCGAGCAGAGCTGCACCGATGGTGTTAAACATGCTTACTAGACGAGACACGGCGACACTGTCGCGTATAAGCTGCGTGCTGGGTGGCTCTGGTACTTGGTGCAAATGGCGTTCATTCAGAACAGAGTTGCAAAGAGCCATATAGGAGATGCACCGATGATTGTCAAGACAAAGCAGAAATAGAGCTGGGGGACTGAGAGAAGAGAAGAGACCGAGAGACAACGAGCGCCTCAACAGCCGACGTCATGACGTTGAGATCGCCGAGGGATTTGGAACCAAATGAAGCGAGCACAATTCGCTGACCGAATGCGAGGACCAACGACCTCAGCAGGGCTGTGGGTTGCCAGGAAGCGGGCACATTTCGCTGACTGCATATGCTTGGGGTCGGCAACCAAAGAGGGTTGTGAGGAGGATCAACAACCTGAACAGAATTGTGATTGCCAGGAAGTAAGCACATTATGCTGACTACATATGCGGGGAGCGGGATAGTAAGAAGTATATCCCAGGACTAAGGATACTTGGAACACCTTGGTATGACCAGAATAATCCCTGTAGTCTGACGTACTGTCGCTGCAGCCGTTTCAATACACATGCCACTTCATTCTAGTAAATTGCCGTAGGTATCTACTAATAGGATTATTATATACACCCCCCTAGAGAATTATACTAAGCTTGTGTTAAATCTATATAGCTCGAGGGTATAAATATGTGGCTTTTGTTTTAAGTGTATACTAAATTAAAATATTACTTCTTATTATTTAGTTATGTTAAATAAGAGCTCAAGGTGGGAATTAAATTATTAAATACTGGGAGCATAGAATTATACTTATTTCTCTTCTATTTAAGACTACTTAAAGGTATTAAAGCTAAACTATATCATTCTATAGGCTACAGCTTTATATTGTTTAGTTTAACTAACATTTACTTTACTATATATAAACTAGTTTTAGAAAAGTATATATTCTATATTATAAGTCTCTATTAAGGTATATAGTATTACTAAGTATGTAGTTCCCTATAATATAGTTATCCTATCTAAGTAAGTCTCTGTGGCTATAGATGCTAGCGCGACAAGGGTTTAAGTTAGAGCCCTGTATAACAAGGCTATAAAGCATCATTTAGTGGAACGCGGCCCTTGAGTATAGGAAGTGTATGTCCTGTCCTTCCTCTTGCATTCTTGCTCCTATAGTAAACGTTCCACGCCAACGAGATACAATTACCATTTGGACTCTGCGGTTATTCTTCGCCATGGTCGACACCCTTAACAGCCATTCCTCGATGTTCTGGACGTTTGCCAGTGTTGTCCTGGCTACTCTAGCCTACCTCATCTTCCAGCTGGTGAGCTACCGTCGATTCTATCGCGATCTCGTATGTATTCATTTTCCGTCCTTGCATAGTCTCCCGGCCTCAGCCTAGAACTAGTCCACTGCCATAGCGCCAGTCTTCTCAACCTGTCCCCTCATGAGGCATTACCCAATCTCGCACCTGCTAAACACTCCAGCTAATATAAGCATTATCTAGCCAGGACCCCCTCATTCGTGGTTATGGGGACACATCAAGGTGTTTGGCTTGTACACTAACAAGCTTCCCCGTGGAAGTTACTTTCAAGCCGCACTGGCGCAGATGAAAGAGGATTACTCTTTGCCTGACATCTTCTATCTCGACCTGTGGCCTGTTGGGCCACGATTCATCTTCTGCAGCAGCCCCGAGACTGCTGCTTTGCCTACCACTGTCAGCGCCTTCCCACAGAGTCAGCTGATTGGGAAATTTTTAGATGGAACCCTTGGGTCGACCTCCATCGAAGCCACAAATGGGAGCCTCTGGAAAACACTGCACCGCATGCTCGGCCCGGGCTTAACACCAGGAGCGGTCAAAACTTACCACAAGTTCATGATCGAGGAAGCGAGTATCTTTTGCGACAAATTGAAAGCCTATGCGCATAACGAAGAAGAGGTCGATATTTCCGCCAAGATTGGGGAGCTTCTGTTCGACGTAGTTAGCTGGATTGTGTGCGGTGAGTCGTCAGACGCTCAAACCACGGGCTCACAGTTGCACCGTGACTTGGGCGACATCTTGGAGATTCTCGGCCAAACATCTGCCCGCGCCTCAATCCCTTTGCCGGCTTGGTTGGCTGGTAAACGACAGAAAAGACTGGTTGATGCAATAGACACTGAGGTGACCCGGCGGATCCAGGGAAGGTTATCAGCTTTGCAAGACCCAAAGACCCCTGATGGAATGAACAACACTCCCAAATGCCTCGTTGACCGAATGCTTCTTGATTACAAGAAGAATGACAGGCCCTTGGACGAGTTTGCCACCAAGGTAATACTGGAAAAGTAAGCATCTACTGTAGAAAGGTTATACATCGCATCCCCCAGAGTTTCTGACAGTTTTTCCTTTTAGTACCAAAGGCATGATAGCGGCTGGTTTCAATACAACAGCCGATGTATTATCCGTAAGTACTCGAAGGCGGCTTGATTGCAACGAAAAGTTAACATAGGTCGAAGTACGTGTATATTTTACTCTCTGTGCATCCCGAGGCAAGGAGAAAGCTTTGCCAGGAACATGATAGACTTGATAAGGATCCTTCTAGAACAGTCCAACGCCTACAAGAAAATCCATCGCTACTTCAGGGGCTCGAATACACGACAGCAGTTCTGCAGGAGACGATGCGACTCTTCCCCATCTCCATGGTATGCCGAGACCCTCCGCCAGATGTGTAAGTTCGCCTCATCCCCAGGTCTCTCTGCCGTTGCTGAAGTTTTCACCCAGGGATACGATTGAATCCCAAGGTCAGGCATATCCAATCAAAGGTCATGCTATTGGCATTTGTAGTTACATGATGCACTACGATGCAACCATCTTTCAAGAGCCAAAGCAGTTTATGCCAGAGCGGTTTACTGGACCACCAACTTATGTTCGAAGCGGATACCGGCCTTTTGAGCGTGGCCTCCGGTCGTGCATGGGTCAGTCGCTGGCTATGGACCAGATGCGCATCGTCCTCCTCATGACAGTTCGCTGGTTCACCTTTGAGCTACAGGAATGCGAGTCGAGCAAGACGCCGCTCTTCTCCCACACTGACATGGACACGAAAATTGGAAAATACGCATTCCAGCAAATGAACCTCACTGCAGGGCCACCGGGTCAAGTTCGAATGAAGATTCGTGCAGCTGTCAAGGGCGAACAGTAATGTAAATTACAAGAATTCGATCCAGAGATACTACATGGACTCACGTGTTTAAGCTCCGTCTCTAGCGCATACCAGTTCTACGACGACTACAGCCGTTGGAGTAAGGATGGCGGTGTACTGTGAGATCTCATTGGGCGACTACAAGTGCACTCGTGGTTGTATCTAGCCCCGGGTAAAGGCCGACACAGAGATCCGTGGAGAATAAGAGGTCAAGTAGACTGAACAAGTTGCAAAAAGAAATAGAAAAAAAATAGCAGCTATATATATAACAGCCAACGGTTGCTGATCGCCACCGGAACAACTATTCGTCATCCACCCTCAGATTTGTCCAATTTCTGTCGATGGACAGCGACACTGCCACGTTCGCACCCTCTTTCACGATGGAATAGGCTGCCTAACGCTTAAGATCCGGGTCAGGATCTGAGAAAGAAGGGGTGCCTGTAGTCTTCTGTCTATCGCTCAGGAAGATAAAATCTCCATCTCAAGCTTCGAAGACACGCTCCAGGGTACGATCGAGATCGCCAATCAGTAAAGCGTACTCGAAGAATGCCAGCCACTGCTTCACAGGCTTTATAATGCTTTGGAACATCATTGAGTATCTCTTTTTTCGAGCAGCGGATCAGGCCCCCTGATACCTTAAAGCTACAGTGAACAAAGTCGAACTTGTTGCGAGGTTTCCTAGATTATCGAGGTCATTAGACTGGGAGGGACAAAGCCAAGTCCAGGTTCGAAACAGAGTGCCTTACCTTATATTGAGGTTTGATGCAGAGAGCATTAGTCTCCCTAGTCTACTGTCTAAGAACTTACAGAGTAGAACATGCCTTGTATAAAGGTCACAGGGCATGTCTGGGATATAGTTCGAGGCGGAGCGATACCGGCGGTAGACGATAGGAATCCTACCCTCATTGTTACCTCGCAATAGCAAGCCCTAGAACAGCTCGGCTGCCTATATCAGGGCCAATTACAAGTGCTTCTTGGGGAGCTTGGGGGTTAGGTCAAGTGGAAAAGATACCGAGTTAGAAACTAGGGCATTCACTTATTCCAGCTCTTCTTGAGCTCATCACAGACATCATAAATACTCTTACTTCTGATCTCTTGAACCTATCATGTCCATTTTCAAAGCGTTAACGATTGCAGCAAAATGTTTGCGAAGGTTATCAATAAGAGGTACCCCGGCGCAATCTGAGCTCCTGTTTTTCAATCATCACTGTGGACTAAGCACATCGCGTGCTATATTAGGCAGGACTTTCGGTCAGATACACTCTTATGGCACCCTCTAGCAATCTGGACACAACCTTGGGTCTAAGAGCGCAACGAGTGTCTCATTGAGTAAAAGTCTAACAACCTAGCGTCAAACGACAGGATAGAACGCGCATCATCTGCGATAAACCTCTGCATCCAATTCAACCACTTCGCTTACCAATAATTCGATAGATCACAGCCACTGCTTGTTTCCAAAGTGAGACACAAATGAGCCACCGTTTCCAGCTTCAATACTAGCCTTGTTTATGACAGAAAGCACCGCTTTAGCAGACTCCTCAGGGGAAATGGGACCTGTAAAGTTAGGTGCATAAACCTGGAAAGCGGCGACCATCTCGCGGAACCCCTGAGCCTGTTCTTCAGTGACTGCGGTGATGTTAGTATGTGTTGTTAGAAGGTTCAAAGGAACGACAGATAAGATGACCTGGACTTACTGTTAGATGTATCCTGAGTGGCAACAAGGCCGGGCGAGACAGCCATGAACAACACGCCCTCTTTCCTATAGTGGGCGTCGAACTTGGCAATGGCAATGTTCAGGGCGCCTTTGCTCATTGAGTAACCTACTCCGTCCGTGATGGAAAATGCGGTGATAAAATCAGGATCCGCCATGCCAGATGAGATGGCAATAACCTTTTTGGCCTGACCCTTGAGGATGAGCGGAAGGGCCAAGTTGAAGAGGTGAACGTTTCCCAAGGCGTTGACCTTGTACGACTCAAGCATATCCTCTTCTAACTTCAGCGGCTCGTTTCCCCTACATCATAAGCAACTGACCGAGTAACCTGCGGTGGGGGAGGTAACTCACAACACGTCGATAGGACTATGGGCTGACCACTCAGATTGCATGGCTGCATTCGCAATGACGTAGTCGAGACTACCGCCAGTAATCTTGGCAGTCTCGTCGATCAAATTCTGCCCTGAAGTTTTAGAATTTATGCGAGCAGTTGGGCGAGGAAGTAATTGCCTTGACAGAGTCGTACTTCTCAATCTCTCCCTGAACGATGTGGATGTTGGATCGGGCAGGCAGTTCGCGCTGGATCTTCTCATCGGTTGCTTGTTTGTTGCGGACTAATCCGACGATGGTGTTGTCTGGATCAGCAGACAGCTGGCGAACGAACTCAAACTTGGGAATAGTAAGTAAGGGGTCTACCATGCTCCTTGTCTTGGGGACCTACGCCGAGTCCTCGGGATGTTCCGGTGATCAAGTAAGAAGGCATTTTGAAGTCGTAGTAAAAATGGTAAGAGTAGTGATGTTGATATGCTTAGTGGTTGTGCTTAGTACAGAATCAAAGTCTTAAAGCGCATGGGAAGGTCATATATATAAGTTTGCCATAGTATACATCGTGTTAATAATGATTCAACCCGTTCTTCGCTTTGTAATTCACTGACCGTTAGCAACAAGTCCCTGCACTGGCTCAGTCGGTGGAGGCTTAACTAGTTGGTGGGGCTCTCGCAGAAAGATGCCCTCCACCAAAGCACTAACCTTGCATGTATGAGTCGTACTCCATGCATGACGGGCTTTAACAAATATAATGGGACAATATTCGTGTTTGATTGGTGCTTGGGTAAGAGTGATTATTGGTAATTGATAATTCATGGTCTAGATCCAAATATTGTGCTTTGTGTAAGGTAATTTGTAATGCAATATGCAGGTGCTGGATTTCGGCCGCCCGCTTATTTTCAGGACAATACGCCAGCTTACAGTTGTACAAACATTCTATTCCATATACCACCAGTTATTTTCTGGGCTTTTACGAGTAATGCGCGATTAAGCCCAGAGGAGAAGACTACGGGCAATAATAAACATAGAATTTAGTACCTGCACCTCAGGTAATACAGTAAAAATAACGCGCTCAGAATTTAAAACATTATAGAATAGCCCATGTCTTGGCTAAAGGCTCTATATAAACGCCGGCACGGCTTTGTGAGTGGAACTAAGAATGACCCCTAGCTTATGGACATAATCTAGGCCCCCGAACACCAAATCATTCTGTACCCAAATTGTTTCAACAACTCGCTTCGCCGTGGCAATGTTTCTATACTGCTTGCTTTCAATCGTCCTGTGCATAAGGTCGAGAACAGTCATCCTCTGCTCATCGGTGTGTGCCTCGCAGCCAAAGATCAGCAGAGGAAAAGGCCATTGGCAGGTTGGCAACTCGCCAAGCAGTATGAAAGCTTGCTTAACCCAGTCCGCGAACCTTTGATCCATCTGTAGAACACCTGAAGATGCACGTCTTAGATAGATCAAGGTGGACAATCGATACAGCTCGATCACCAGGTCAAAATTGATGTGTGGTGTGTCAGTTGCTACATCGTTGTGCTTGGTCTTTTCGCCAATGCTTCTGAGCCTGAAGTCAAGAACCTCAAGTTGGTTTCTGTAGGTATCTGTGCTGTACCGTGGGTCAGAGGACACTGTCACAGTATTGAACACTTCTGACAGTAGATATAATATCTCGTGAGGCTTCCCTCCAAGACTTTCAGGCTTGAATCGGTGTCAGCGGTTGATTCGGCGGAGAAAGCAAATTGCGAGAACATACCTGTCCATTTCCACAGACTGCCGGGTGGAACGTCTCACACCCGATATCAGAGGTATCAATTTGATCAAGAGTGACGTTCGGCTGCCAGTGGCGCAAACTAAACCTGGAAATGGTATTGCAATAGTGAACCCAGCCTACAAGAGCGGTCAAGTCCCTGTCTTGTTTCATCTCATCCAGCCTGGCAGTTTTGACAATCTTGGTAGCGCCACAAGCGTACCACAGCCAGTGGCTTGACTTCATCGAGTTTTGCTGAACCTGATGGCACGTTAGTACATGTATTCATAGCCACTGAGCACTGGGCCTCATGCCTCGAGTGTACACAGGATTATTCCGGCTGCGACATGACAGGCTGACTCAGCGATGCCGATGAGGCTTTGTGTTGACTCTGCCAGCTTCCGTAAAGCAGCGACTTTGTAACGGGCTGTAGTATGTAGTGCGTAATCACGATGGAAAGATGCTAGAGCAAGCGCGGACTTGAGCACTGCTGCTGATGAGGGTGCTGTATCGGCAAGTGCAATGCGGATGAGTATCTGGCGGACTCGCAGTGCGTCGTGCCCGAAGGCTGTGATGGAGTAGGAAGCTTTCTGTACGACTGCATTGTGTAAGCCACGAACATAAAACTGATGCGAGCTGTGATTGTCTCACAATATTGGAATAATTCTTTGTCCAATGCGCCGAGTCGCATGTTGGCCCATGTAGTAGGATCCCTTGGTAACGACAGCGGTCTTCCCAGTACCTCTGAGGGTCTGACGTCGAAAGAGCCCGGAACAGTCTCGTTAAGGCCTTCTGGTATGATCCCATAAGTTCTAGTTGAGCTAGAGACAAGACCATGCAGTTCAATATCCAAGAATGACGTGTTTACCAATCGATGTTTTGTTCGGACACCTTTGAGGCGTTTTTGTCTTGGGGCAGGTCCTATGATACCCCTGCGAGTGTCATTATGGCGTGGCCAAGATAATCGCATGCCATAGCCCTCGCATGGACGACCAGCGATGAGACAACGATTGCATCTCGGAAAGGCTTGGTCACAGCGTACTTTACGGGCTAACACCTGTGTTAGCAGTGTGGACAACGGTTCGGGGCTCAGGACAGCAAACCTCTACAGGTTCCACACCCCGAAGATGGCATGTTTCAGCGCGTGCACGTGTCTGTGTCTTAGTTCTGCTCGCAAGTAGCTTCCTCCGTTAGATTCCATGTATCTGCGTGCGGTGTTGAGGATTTGACTATTATGATGCGAAGCGGCGTTATTGCGTAGCTGTACTGCTTACCTGCCTGTGGGGTCCGGCAATATGCCGGTGATTCTCGATCACGGAGTGCAGGCAACTTTTTGCGAGCGTAGATTACCAATCAATTATCGGTGAAGCAGCTATACTCTTACCAGACTAGTATCTTCTCGACATAACCCATTATTATCTGACACCATCCGACGTGATACATCGCAGAATAAAGATTTCTGGAATTATATACATAAGAAGTTGGCTTCCAGACATTTGCAGTACTTCCCAAATTATGCTTAGAATTAAACCAAGATGAACAACTCATATATGCAGGCTCTCCGTCTAATTATCATCCAGCAGAAGATAACTAATCTGTCGGCGCGGAGTATTGCTAGCATCAATGCCATTTTATTTGCCCATCCAGGGTCAGGTGGTTCTGTCGGGTTGACATTAGCATACAACAAATACTGGTCGGCGTTGTAAAGAGAAGATAGAGGGTCCATGCTGCTTGTGCACTTCTTGGGCAGCGGGGGCTGGGTCTCGTAGAACAACGGGCACATGGTTACGTAGCCATTGACCCAAGCCGTATACGGGAGCTTCGATACCTTCTGCTCCACTTCCGCTGACGAGACCTTATTGATCTTGATTGAAATGGTTTCAGACTTGTACGAGAGTGAAGCTGACTCTTTGTGTTCGCCTGAAACCGAAGAAAAACTGCCCTCAGCATAGACAGAGGAAGACCCAGGCTTGAGGCTGTACATGGTAGTCAATTCCATGATACGAAAGAAGGAGGAACTGGCCGGCCTGTTGCTTGAAGTCTTCATTTCGAAGCCCTTCGTAGTATAGGCTTAGCTTGATGCCTGGGAACCGTGTCTCCTATGATAGGTTAGATGTGTGCCTTTATTGTTTATTATAGCATGCACCGTTCTTGTCCATCAGTTTCAACTTCTCAACAGGCCTCGCGTCGAGGAATGTACCAATCCTGAGCAAAGTCGAATTGGTGCCTCCATTGTTCGTGGTCGTGGCTTTGAGTTTGGTCTCCTTTCCAGGGGTGGGAACCAACTCAATGTTCACGTCGCCAGATTGTCGTGCATGCTTATGAAGAGGCAGATGCGACTGAGCTCTGCTGAAGAGGTAGGCCACCGAAACTAATATCTGCCAGAGGCGCATCTTGTTGAATGTGAGCGTGAGAACTACTTCCCCATAGCTTGGGCGGTTGGGAAGGAGCTTAAGTGTGAGGAGAAGAATGCACATAGACCGCCAAGAATTGAGATAGGAGATCATCTTATCTCAACATAAAGCTTAAATGGCTGTTAAACAGAGGAACCTTTCGGTTTTCAAATAAGGATACTTTAGCTGCTATGCCGCGGCTATGTCCACTATGTAAAGAATGTATTGAAGATATTTTATCGGGTCGCTTCACCCACTGAGCAACCACCGATTCATTCCACTAGCTCAACCCGTGGCTGGAATAGCGCGTGTATAGTGACATAAGAAAAGACATTAGAAAATTACAAGGAGCGTTGTGTCGTGTCATAATCCATTAACTCTGCTCAGAGGCAGGAACATTAAACCTCTTTTGTCTAGTAGCTTCCCCGAAGATTGAAGCATCCTGCAAGATGTAGACCGCTTAAGCCTTGTAGTCCTTGTGCTCCTTGTGTCCGCCGTCACCATAGCCAGGGTTCTCGTAACCGGGCTTGTGATGAGTAGGGTAGGGCTGCTTGGTGACAGTCTTGGTCTCGGTCTCGGTCTTGTACTTGGTAACGGGAGGCTTCCACTTTGTGACGTATTCAGTTCTAGTCTTAGTGACAGGGGGCTTCCATTTGGTTACGGTGTCGGTCTCAGTAACGGTCTTGTACTTAGTGACGGGAGGCTTCCACTTTGTGACATATTCTGTCTTGGTGATCGGGGGCTTGTAAACGGGCTTTGTGACGGTGTGGGTGACGGTCGCAGTCACGGTCTCGGTCTTGTGACCATATCCGTAGTCTCCGTTGGGGCTGGCGAAGACCAGAGGGATTGAAAGCAGAGGAGCAATCACAGCTGAGAACTTCATGCTGTCGGCTGAAGCGAAGGTATTGGGTGAAGGGTATGAAGGTGAGCTGTTCTTGAAAGAAAGGCGAAGAAGATTGAGCCAGTGAATTGGAGCCTGGTGCAGATTCTCAGGGATTGGGGAGGAAACTGGAGGGCTTTATACAACTTCTTGGCTACGTTCTCTTGATCTCGTTAAGGTGCTGTGTTATCATATCAAACCGACGTGAATATGCTCGATTACACCATCGTTCGACTTGGGCTCATCGCCTAGCAGAATGGCCCATATTGGGCGCCTCCCTTTGCCACACATCTAGCGGGGTTGGCATGGGGTAGCTCCTTTCTCAATATTTACACGTTAAACATACCAATAACAATTAATAGATTCAGCCATAAGCTCGTATCTGCTGGTGAGCTCGTGTTAATGCAGTCTGGCAACGCTTGTTGATTCAGGACGTGAGAAGCATTCAGTCATCAGTAATGGCCGCACATTGAAAGTAAGCTCACCGGTCAAATAAGAAATGTGGTGAGGGTTGCTTCGCATATCAGACTACCAAATATCTCACCACGATTGGATAAACGCAGCAACTTCCGCGACCGTTGGTGCTGTGGCTGAGAATATTACCAATACTACCTACCAACATGCGCTGCATGGTTAATTGCGTGATCATACCATTAGCCTCAGTACTTATGAGAACATCACTAGCTGACAGCACATCATGAATCATGACTTCAATATCCCGTGAAATCACTTCAGTCGTTAGTATGCATGCTATCCACAAAGGACTAGCGGTACCAATGATGCCGTTTTGCGAGGATTTTCAGGTACGAGAGCTTAACACAATAGGCTGTTACACGCGCGCTTGCAGTGACCTTCTATGGCAGCACTGTATACCCAATCGACCAGCCATTGGCCTGTGGTCTATCAATCGTCCATGCTTACTTTGAGTCAGTTCGCCAGACATGGTCGGAGAGTTTTCCACAGTAATGCTCGTTGCCCAGAGCCTACATTAGTTACTTCTTGAAATGCTCCCTCACATCGTAGCCTTATGGTAAGCGTGATGATCAACAAAAGTACTTGACCAGCGACACGTTGACCGGTCTTAATGGGCTTACTATGGAGCTGCAGGTCGAGCCCCACGTTACTACAACCCGCCACCAAGGGCCAGTAAAGGCTGACAGCAGGTTTTATGGAGGTTTAATAAGCTACAAGCAATAGTAGGTCCTCAAGACATCGCGCAATCGGGAATTCCGCACTGATTGGCTATTGCTGACAAGGTGCTGCTGTAGTTGTCTCGGGTCCGATCGTAGCGATCAGAGAGAACGCGATGACGCTAACAAAGTAGCAACCCCAGAGGCGAATGCGCGGTGTGGCAGGGGCTGACATGCACTGGGCTTATTTAGACCAGGTACGCGAGAATGATAGTATCAGCCGGTTCCTGTCCCGCTCGGGATGGATTATCCCAGAATGCCGGGTGTGCAATCGAAGTTTAGTGATCTCTGACGATCCTTGGATAGTCAGGCCCGGTTTAAGAGAGGTTTCCCAATGGCGTAGATTTGGAGTTCCTTGTCCATTAACAGGTAAGTTGCATCAATGGTTCATTAAACCTGGTTGTGAGTGCAGTGAAAAGGACGCCATCAACTCGCGGTGGTAGATAACGACGTATCGATAGGCAACAGGGGATAGAGCAAGCAACAGAGGCGTTCTCCGCTACGTCAATAATTCAGATTTTGCCATGAATTCAAGTGATGCCTCAGTTTTGACTTCTGACGAAATAACCGTCAATGTTTACGCAAGATTCGCTGACAATTGTCCAGGTACGGTTCTACTAAGCTACAAGATGGTGTTGGATCGTGGCGACACTAGAGCACGGCCAATGCCACATCCATGAAGTAAGACCGTTGTTGAAGTTTGTTCGCGCCTTGGTGAGATCATGGGGCTATGTTTACCCAAATGCATTAACTACAGCACGAGGCAAAGCAATAGCATCTCAGGACACCACACGACGAATACAACAGAGAAAGTCTAGAGCAATCTAAAATGTCCGGGTTACAACACAAAACAGATCCATTCTAGTGCAGTGACCTCATTGGAAATCTCGCTCAGTCTTTTGTCATTCAGATCGAGCCAAAGAGACTGTGACAACTTGGCGCTTAATATCGCAGTAACTTATATATTGATTCTATGGCTTCTATAACGAGATCTAATAATAACGGACATTCTGATAAGTAAAGCAAAGCCGCGGAATAGCGAACAAAAAGCCCGAGTTCAAAGTCAACCACTAGTATCAGGTGACGCCGGGGTGATGCATTCCTGGTCCTTATCACCCATTTTAATACTTATCCCGCACGCGTTACTCCAGCAAGCTTCCCATACCCTTTCATCTCGTTTCCTTATCAAATTCTCTTCCCGCCATGACGGCATTGTCAAGCGAGGGTTGTCCTGCATACTCGAATTTTACTCAAAACCCACGCTTTCGTTTCATCCATCATGACGGCATCAGTGAGCTTCCCAGTCTCCGCTGCTTCGGTGATATCTTTACTTTGCCTCCCTTGGTCCCTCTCGGGAGTTAGAGATAACGGACAACTCGGTGTATATGCTATCAACATCTTGGAAGTATGAGTTAAGGTTTCTCAACATCTTGGAAGTATGAGTTAATGCTTCTTTTTGGTCAAGTGCGATGCTCTCACCAAGCTTGAGTCTAGGTTCTGTGAAAAACGGAAAGAAGGGTCCAGGGTGGAGAATAGTCTGCGCCGTGGTTGCCAGAACGATCATCCTATATTTCGTATTGTCAGAACTCAATCAAGGGATAAGTCAGGGGGTCAACGGGTGACTAACAGTCCCTCAAGGATGATAAATGGAATTTCCTCTTTCATCAGCTTGCCTCCCCATCCACCTCGCATCTCGGCGATACGATAAACGCAACGAATATATATCGTCACGAATGCAGTAAACAGTCCGCCGATGAACCATCGAAATTTCGAACTCTGCCAGATGTGGAGCGCATCGCCAGCCAGAGGGATTGTCCTAGCGGCCCGAATGCGCCTCACAGAGAACAACATGGCCAAGAAGGCAAAGATAGATAGAGTCACCACCTGAAAAGCAATGCCTGCCATCATGATGTCGTTGCCCTTGTCAATCGCGTGTTTGTTGTCTAGAGGAGCGGTTGCCGCAATACCACCGCCAGCAGCTTGGAGGACCAACGACACAATATCTGCGCCGATGAAGAGGATTGTGTACTGCTTCGGTTTCAGCAGAGACCACTCCGGTCCGAAGAGCGTAACGATGTGTTTGAGCATGAGATATATAGCTGCGCTGTTGAAGGCCGGGGCAATGATCAGGCAGCAGACTTGAATTTGAAAAGGGATGGCGTTAAATGGTAGATAGTGCATGCCGATGCGCCCTCCATAGCCCAAAACCTGACACAAGCAGCCCAAGGTCAAGACAGCTGCATAGGAGCGGGTGCGGAAGCGGATTCCTAGCCAGGTATTGGCTAAGAAACCGATTGCAAAAAGGGCGGCGAAGAGGCAATTGACCCAGAGATTCACACGGTATCCATAGGTGGTGTGTTCTATGGGGCACTGTTCAGAGATATGAACACACGTTATTACTGGGTCTGCCGCCATTGGGGGAACAAGGAGATATTAATGACCTAGTATGGCAAAAGGCTGCTGGGCGAGGATAGAACTGTCGGCGAGACGAACTTGATGAGATGGAAAGTAGCTTCCACCTGAAAAAAACCCATGAAAAAACTCCATGTCTATTATATATACATTCTCCTCAACACTTTAACTATTGTCACATCTCGGTCTTTTGAAACGGGAGCCTAGCTAAGGAAGGGTGGCATATGCCTGTGATTGGCTGAAAGACCGAGAGCGGGAGGCGGGACAACTGAAATGGTGAGAAGGGCTGGTAAATTGCGGCTGTGTCTCTAAGCATACGTCATGGAGTTATGCGTACGGATACAGAGCTCAGATAAACAAACGAGAATCCATCTTATCAGGTAAGCACAGGTTTTCAGCTCCGATTTTTGTGGCTTCGAAAGTTTCAGGCACCAAATTGCGTTGCAATCCTTCCGCTCGTAAGCCGGAGTAATTATAGAGGTCATCTCATTGGTCAGCTGTCACTCTGGTCCCGTTGTTTTGCTCGGTCTTTGACTTTGTGCTAAGACGGTTTTGGGTTACAACGTCTTTTTAGCTTCGTTGCGTAAGAGTTTATTCGTGCTCATCTTAAAACCTTCGGTCTTTGCATTTGCCGGTCTTTACTTCTCAATTCTTGCCCACGCATACCACATGCAACATGGAATCGTCACCAAGTGATACAGGCAAAGCAAAACGAACCAGGACTAATGTGAAGCAGTCTAAAAACGGCTGCTTGACTTGCAAGTAGGGCAATAGTGCTCCGGACTTGAGATCTCGCGCGCTGACCACTCACCTACCTGTAGAGCTCGGCGGATCAAATGTGACGAGGCCAAACCTGTCTGTCAACGTTGCATAACTTCAAGGCGGGAGTGTAGGGGCTACACACGTGGCGTAGTTCAAGGTCCGCCGCTGAGAGCTGCGTCAACGTCTTTGTCGCCACCAACTTCATCGTCATCATCTGCTGCTTCACCTTTGATTTCACTCGCGTTCAGTCCTCAACAGCTTTCGAGCCCCTTTGTCGCTCTTGCCTGTAACGTCCTCGTACTTGGCCCCCGTCGAGCGAGGACTGATGTCGAGCAAAACCTCTGGTCTCACATCGTACCTCAATTGGCGCATTCGATACCGTCTGTACGAGCTGCAGTCGAAGCCTTTGGCTCGTCATACAATGAATACGTCCTCCGGGTAGATACGCCTCATCCAGGCCTCGAAACCACGAAGCGATACGCACAGGCTCTGGCGTTGGTTCAGCACGATCTTGCTACACTGCAGCATGGGCCTCTGCCTGGCATCATAGCTTGCTTATTCCTTGCATGCGTCGAAGCTTTGCAACAGCGCCTGAACAAAAGCCACCTGCACCTCCTGGGTGCGTTTTCTCTACTAATGTCTCGTGCGGATCATAGAATGCTACCTAGCATCGACGCCGAAGGTCTATCGTTCCTGTTCCAGAAGCTCGACCTTCACGTTGCAACCTATGGCATGTGCAACCCACCACACTTACCCCCCGCACCCACGATCACGACAGACATTATGAAATCTCTTCCGCCTGACCGATCCCTCTATAGGATCCTACACTCATGCTACCACTTCACCGCCCAGGCATTTCCATTCAAGTACACCAATCATCGATCAAGACCACCCGGTCTGCTCATTGAGCAAGGTCGCCAGCTTGGCACCTTGAAGCAGTGGCTGTCGTTCAATAAGTTGCCGCCTTCTTGGGACGTGGAAACTCACGAGTCTCTATTGGTCCTTCGCGCTCAATGTCTTGTTGCGCTGATCCATGCTTCCACCATTCTCGAGCCTCGGGAAACAGCCTATGACTACTACGGTCCAGATTTTGAACAGATCATCACTACAACAGAAGATTTATTAATGAACAAATGCCATCAGCATGGCAACCTACCTTCCTTCATCCCAGAAATGGGCATTATTCATCCTCTGTATTACACAGCAAAGAGATACCGGAACGCCTATTGGCGTCGAAAAGCCCTGAGCTTAATGCTGAAGTGTGGCAAAGAAGGCCCATGGTGTGCCGAAACAGAAAGCTCAATAATTGAAGTTCTGATCAAGACAGAGGAAGGATCATTCGACAAGGCTTCTATGAACGTGTCACGAGACGAAGACGCCACTGTTGACAGCCCATCCAACATTCCCGAGAAGAATAGAGTCAATGGCAGCTGGGCAATAGATCCTGGGAGTGAGGATGGGGATTGCAACGCGGTAACCAGGAAGAGATATACGAGGGCTGTAATACTCAAATGCCTTGATATAGATGGGTTGCTACATGATGAAGAAGGGCAGCAACCTCGCAATCTTCCACTGGAGGGGTCCAAGTGGTGGGAGTCATGGTCTGTATCACTTGAACGATGTACTTGAGCAAAAATACATGATAAACTATTACCTTGGCATTTACCCAGAGTTTCAAGCACCCCTTCTATATCTCGGATAAACCAGTCAAGTTTTAAATGAAGTTTTGAAAATCAAGACAAGTTTCACAGGGTAATATTTTTATCAGGCTCAAGTCTCCTTGGGTAATTTCCATTCTTGTTTATAAATTTCTTCTATTTTTTCGACTTTAACCTTCAAGACACTCAAGTCTTCTCTTCATCGTCTGTAGTATTAACGAGAATAACCTTTCCACGCAAGTCTAAATTTAACATATCATAACAATCGATGCGCACGGCGACTGGCTGGATTTGTTGACATACAGCTATCGTGTCTCACCATTGACACACTCCAGGAAGCCTTCGATAAACAGCCCAGTCACTGAAGTCTTTTAAAAACAACTTTAGTATATATTTAACTAAGTTGCGAAAAAGGGAACCTCTGTATATGCTTCAGATATATCTCTAACCTGAGAGGAACGATGCCGAACCTCTTACCCTATACCAGTCATCTCGACCGATAAGATAAGGCGAGTTATAGCTGACGTCATGGGGGGGGGGCCATAGGATGAGGAGACGCCGGTTGGTTCGTCTCTCTTGTCCAATCAATCGCCCGTCAAGATACGCAAGATAATTTAATTAATAGAGAGGCCAAGTTGTGTGACTTGCACCTATGTCAAGGTTTTTATATGAATGAGACTATATCCGTAGCCTTTCCTCCCTGAGTCGAGGAATCTGCAATGACGTCCAAGTCAGTTCAAAAGATGGAGAGCGGATAAATGATCAGAATTCACATAATTAATTGGCCACCTCCCTCGTCCAATGGATGAGAAACTTGCAAAGCTAGCGCCAATGAGAGAACCACAAGGATCACGACACTCCGCAGGAAGTTCAGCCGGAGTCTTCGAATCTCGCGTCTGTCTTTCAGAGACCTCCCCTTCAAACTAGGCCACCTGAGTCTGTATCTGCCTCCTCCAGGTCCCACCACTCCTCATTTACACCTGCTTCATTTGTTACCAACTCTCAGAATATCGGAGGACTTTCTCTAGACGCTGCTCTTAACCCGGATTGACTAGTCGAGGGTGAGCCTAGCAGTCTTCGAGATATGTTTCCGCAAAACATTCAGCAAACGGTTAATATATGGGCTGACCAGTCGGCCATCCGCACAGAACCTGTACAACCCCGAAGGCTAATACAAATCAAGCCGGCCGACTTGAACAAGCTACACTTTCTTCCTCCACTCAGATCCTGCTAGTGAATATCTGGACATGGTGGCAAAAGCTGCCCCGAGAAGGATAGACACGCCGCAAAAGATGATCAGTCCAGAGAAATTACCCTCTTGGTCACTAACAATAGCCCCAGCGATAGGGCTACCAACAAGCACACCGAAAGCGGCAATACCGTATAGCGACCCGTTACGCGTACCAATGCTGCGCACATCCGAGAATGAGGCTACCATGGCGGGGACGATAGAAAGCGTGCAACCAGAGGTAAAGCCATAAAGCACAGCGTAAACTATAACCGAGGCGGTGGAGCGTGCAGTGAGCCAAACAGTTAAAGTAAAGATGCCACCGAGCAAAGTCAGGGGAATCATAACGTTAAAGACACCGATACGGTCGCCAAGGTATGCCGGGAGGAGGCGACCAAATGTGCTGGCAAAGTTATCAGCTGATGGCTACGAGGAGAGACAAGAGTAACTTCAAGACTTACGACGAGGCATTTACAATGGGAACCATGTATGCGGCCAAGTGTGGCGATACACCCAGAGCCTTTGCCTGCACAATAATAAAGTTGAAGGGCAGGAAGGAACCCAGGTATAGGCAAAATGCCGCTGCAGTGAGTAGAAGAAAAGGCATCTCCTGGAACGGCGTTACGAAGTCCTTGGGGTTGAACTTTCTTCGCGGTGGCGGTAGCCTTGACTTGATAGTCAGATTCGCAATAGCCAGAAGGCCCAGGAAAAGGAAGGCGACAGATCGCATCGCCCAACCAAATCCTACGCTCACGACAAGGCGGTTTACCATGATTGGGAGAGCGACACCGCCAAGGCTGGATCCGGCGGTGACAATACCGAAGGCTATAGCGCGATGTCGAAGGAACCAAGTGCCAACAGCAGCGATAGCTACGTAAAACTATCATTAGCGGAAAGAGGTTGAACTGCAGCTGGAACCAAAGGACCTACGTGCGTAGAAGAGAAACGAGCACCCTATTGCACTGCAGAAACTCTGAGATAACAGGATCTGGTAGTACTCCTTCGATATCGAGGTCATCATCAGACCAAAGACATGGAGGAAGGAGCCGAGGAGAATAGGTATGCGCGGGCCGAGCTCATCCGTCATTTTACCAACTACAGGACCCTGTAGCCCACTGATCAGAACATGCAACGTCGAGGACAGCCAGCAGTGAAGTTTGGACTTACCCAGAAAAACATCATGAACGATTCCACCGAAGGAATCCAAGCGATAGTGCTGGATGAGTACGACTTGAGCTGGTTTTGTTGGTAGTAATCTTGAAATATGCCGATACCTATCGTTGTCAGTTCATCTGAGTGGACTTGCTGAGCACCAAGCCAACGCACAGTTAATCCATCCAAAGCTAGCGAACACAGCACAGAAGCCCCCAGCAACAACCGACCAGGCCTCTAACCCTCCATCAGGTGGAGGGCCAAAGTCGGTTGCAGGAATTTCATCCTGAACAGATTCCTTTTCCATGGACTGTTCCGGCTGCGACTGTGATTCATCCTCCGATACAGGGAGCGACAATAATTGATGACGCCTTTGTTCTGGGGAAGCCATTTGGTAGACGCTGGATGGAGATGGATGGTTGATAAAGAGTGACTTGATGAAGAGTGACTTGATGCGGGAACTACCTCCTTCTCCTAACCGTTCAGATTCATTCTTATATAGCTTTATAAAGTTTGAGATGATGCTTCTGACAAATTCAACCCTTGAGCACATGTTCGCAGGATGGATCCAAATCGAGTCAAGTCACTTTTACTAAGCTTGGCCCCCCTGTCGGAAATCTCGAATAATGGTGCTGCATACGGCTTAGCCTGCTCGACGGCGTCTAAATCTTACTCCTGACGTCGTGAGCAGAAGCCCCTACTTCGGCATTCCATCGCTTTCCCTTCTCTGGGAGTGCATACCGCGTCTGCTGTCACGTTTTCCCTCTTACCCCTCCACACCATGGTCGGCATCGCTGGGAAGTCCAAGGCATGCCATGACTGCAAAAGGCGCCGTATCAAGGTATACTCTTGCTGTTGTGCCCGGATGGTTATGTCCAGTAGTAACCTCGTTTCAGTGTGATCTAACCCATCCGTCATGTCTTCGGTGCTCCAAAGCGCGAATTGAATGTCGTGGCTACGAGCAGTCGACACTTTGGGTCCACCGAACCCAAGCTCGTCCCAGGGTCTCTGCACTCTCTGTTGTGAAAGATGCAAAACTACAAGGACGACAGCGGGGGAACGCAGAGCCAACCAACTGGCTTGGCTTACTACAGCGCATGCGTGCTCAACTCCATCGGAACCAAGTGCCATACGATGTAGCGACGTTTCGACTAGAAGCGCTATCCATCGCCAGTAGCATCTATTTCCCCCGGGCGCAGGACAGAAAAAGCGGCGAGGATTCGAGTGTAACGCCACTGTCATGGCTCAACGCCGTATGCCAGATGCAGCTCCCTAGCGACGCGTTGGATCACTCCCTCTTAGCCTTCTGTGCCATTCAGATCCGCTTATCCGGAGAACCAGGCGTCTCTTATGACGAGACGGTCCAGCTGTACAACCAGGCTTTGTCTAACATCATTGTTATTCTGAACAGCCCGACGGCGGGAAGTAGTGATGAGAGCCTTGCCGCTATTGTCATTCTTTCTACTTGTGAGGTGAGTTGATACAGTCGCAAACCTGAGATGAAACACTGATGTAAGACAGTTGTTTCTTTTCCATGCGAGCACCAGCTGGAATGCACATGCGCAGGGTATATCCGAGATACTTCGCCATCGTGTCGTGTCAAAAACGAACACGCAGAGTTGGAGCGACCTATGCCGACGTCTCTGCGTGATATGTGTGCGTATATACTGGCCCTGGACTAGCACGCCTAGAGTTTTGCTGAGAGAGTCTTAGGTCATTCAAGCAATGGTGCAAAAGCGATCCCTGATCCTCGAGCCTCACATCTGGCGACAACACGTCAGCCCTCCCACCATCCCGGCATCCTTCAGCGGGCTACTCGACCTGGCTATCGATATACCCTCAATCATGGCGGATGCCCATGGCCTGTCGCGCATTGAGAATAACTCTGTGGATTTACTTCCACAAATCAATCTGCTTATCAAGAAGTTTCACGATCTGGATCGATGGCGTGTCCTTCATCATGAGAGCACCCTGGCACAAAGCCAAACACCTGTATACTGGCCTGTTCCTGCCAGGGCTAGTAATCCGACCGATAGGCATCACGCAGACAAGCTGTTTCCATTTGCACTTACCTTCTCGTCTATCGAAGGCGCTAGTGTGTGGATATTAGGCTCCAGCATGATGCTCGATATCCTGGACACAATCCTACTTCTTCGCCGGTCGAAGGCAACAAGCAGTGCTATGCTACCATGTATTGACGAGAGTCTCGACGGCAGTATTGCCTCCAGTGTGCCACATAGTATCCGGGTAGATGCTGACAAGCTAGCTCGCATGCTATGCCAGAGCATTGAATTCTGCTACCGCAGTGAGAACGGTACTTTCGGCCCGCAGATAACCTGCTATTCTCAAGCCACACTATTGAGATATTTCGCGCACTGCGGACTCAGTAGGGAGCTGGAGTGGTGTAGAGCTATCCCAGACATGAGTTGCCCAGGGGCAAGCTTTGGGATTGATCTGATGCAGTTTAGACCGCTGCCCATCTGATGATTGCTAGGTTCTGCTTGTATGGGGGTATTGCATTTACTATTCTCTATTATGGTACTGTTCACAGGATGATGGATAGATCTTCTAGTTGAAGATGGTGACCGTTGCATAATCTAGAAGGGCGAGAGTATCCATACCATGTAAATTAATATACGATTCCCGGTAGATCGAAGCCGAGGTGATGAGTCATCCGTGGGCCAAAGCCACGTACATGACCAGAAATTCCTAATTTCGCATCTGAGACCTTAGCGCTTACCCTCCATTGCAAAATGTGGGCTAGACACAAATTTGCTGCCCAGATTGCAAGCGTAAAGTTTGGTCCGTCCAGCCGCGGCTCTTTTCATCCGAGTCTCGTCCGAAACGGGCGAGAAGCATGTATCTATACTGCCGGGATTAGCTTCGTCCATATTGCGGACGAAAGCTTCAAACCGCCATCAGGACTATAGGTGTCTCTTGGTTCCAGGATATAATCCTTCAAAGTCATAGGCTCTTGCTGTAGTGGAATATAAAGGGCCGGTCATCCCCACTCTCAAACCTGTTCCACAAACCGCACTCACAGTCGCATCCTCTACCATGGCAGTCTCCACACCTTTCCCGTTCTCTTTCCCGCAGGGGCTCACTTCTCCTCAGCCATTCAAAATCTCTGTCGACCCGGACTTCATTCAGCAGACTCAGGCAAAGGTCAAAACTTGGCGCTCACCTGTTGGATTGAACACAAACTGGACAAATGAAGGACCTCCACCAGAACTTCTTCAAGACGTTGCTCAGTACTGGAGCAATGAGTATGATTGGTCGTCCGTCCAAGCCCGACTCAACCAGAAGAGCAATCACTATGCAACCTCAGTTTCGAGCGAGGGAAATTACAAGGCCCCGGTTCCACTCCATTTCGTTCACCAGCGATCAAGCGAGCCTGATGCCATCCCGCTCCTTCTCCTTCATGGCTGGCCTTCGACTCACCTGGAGTGGTCCAAGGTCATTGAACCATTGGCTAATCATGCCGAGACGCCGTTCCACGTCGTTGCTCCTGATCTTCCAGGCTTTGGCTTTAGTCCAGCTCCTACGCAGCCTGGACTTGGTCCTCGCGAGAATGGGCAGATCATGGATGACCTAATGAAGCAGCTTGGATACTCCAGATACGGCATTGTCAGCACTGATCTGGGTTGGCAAATCGCCATGTGGATGGTTGGGGATTCCCAGTCAAGCGTTATCGGCCACATGACGGATTTCTTCCCTGTCCAGCCTACTGCCGAGGATCTAAGTCGCCTGGCTCAAAACCAGACAACGAAAGAAGAAGCAGCTTATATGATGTCTTCCAACGAATGGTTCTCATCTCATTCGGCATACTCAACTGTCCACGGTCAAAAGCCTTTGGCCTTGTCTCTTGCGCTTACAGACAGCCCAGTCGGTTTCCTTGGCTGGGTTTGGGACCTTATCTACGCGGTATCTGACGGCTATAACTACAGTTACGATGAGCTTATCACCGATTCGATGATGCTGTATATTCCTGGACCGTACAGCAACATTCGAGCTTACCTCGAAGCATACAAGGTGATATTGCTTCTATCTAGATGAAAAAGAGATAACTAATGAGATCCTGCAGCCGGGTATGATGGATTTCCCCAAGAGTGATGTTCCTACCGGTGTTTCAGAATGGGGGAGTGTCAATGGGCCAGTCCCTGAGCTGGTTTCGTTTCCTCTTACGGTAAATGACCCCCTTTATCACATTGCATTGATAATTAGCTGATCCATATTGCGCAGCCCCGGAGTTGGATCCAGAGGACTACGAACCTTGTCTATTTCACGCAGCATACCTTCGGAGGTCACTTTCCCGCAGTATCGCATCCCAAGGAATGGGTCAAGGATGTCCAGAGTTTCTTCTCGGTAATCCGCCAGAAGAAGTAGTGAATTTTAGTTGAGCTGAGGGAAATGAGCTTAGACTAGAGTGTGTCCGGTTTTCTGGTTTATTGAAGATAGATTGTGGGACGGCCTTCAATTGAATATCTCATCTGGGTCGCGTTAATTCTCGTCTTGCCTTTATATGACTGTTAAACTCTAAGTATTCCTTCTATTAGCAGTTCCTGTTTACTAAGGAAATGATTCTTCAAAGTCTAGACATAATAAACTCAGCCTCGAGATAGGAGAGTTATTTTCAGTTAAGAATCAAGCCGCTGACTATTTTAGATATACATATATGTACAAAGCTATTGTCAGTCTTAGAGTAATATTGATAATTTTCCTTTGAGTAATAACATTAGTATTTGGTTTTAGGGATATAGACGATTGACTAGTGAATCTATAAGTGTATATACTTATACCTGATATACAATCGACGTTGTAGGAATAATACAAGGAAGCAATCTCGTATACACGTGATATAAAGTGGAACAATATTTATAACGCGGGGTAATGCGAAATCTGTATATAATTTTACCTCATGTGAGAATTAGCTATCAGGTCTTCATTTCTCAGAGGTCACTCAGACCTGGTTGCCTTTGAGCTTTGTATTCCTTTGCTGTACGTTGAATATGACCAAAGAAACCCAGGCAGCTGGGTACTCTTCAGGGGTCGTACTTCAGGCTCCAACCACCCTATGCGCAAAATGCCAACATCCTTTCAATCCCTGGCCTCCCCCAAAGCCACTTGGTCTTAACTTCAGGTGGTATGACACCATCGCCGAAGTTCACAAATCTGCCAGAAGTGGGTGTGGTCTGTGCATCCAGCTTCTCAAAAACGGGCAGCCGGAACGTCCTCAAGATGCAGCCGAGGAAAACGTGAGCAACGTGGGGAAGTTTGCCATTTATTCCCTCAACAACGGGGTCAGCCCGGAAGAAGGACTACTTGTATTGGTCAATATGTATTGCTTCGACGACCCGATCCAAGAGAAGGGCATGAAAAAGTCCGTATGGTCAGCCAAGGCGTTCTTGATACCTGGTGTTCAACAAGGTAGGTAGACGTGTTGAATGTTGTTCAATCAATGGCTAACTTTGAATAAAGCTGTGATTTATCGTGCGTCTGCAGAGAAAGGCAGTATCTCTAATACCCTGGATCTATGTAAGACATGGCTTCAGCATTGCGATGCGTCACACACTTGCCGGACTGCCTCTGATACCACTCCCGAGGCACTGCCCACGCGCCTTATTGTTATAGACGGCAATGAACCTCGACTATGTCCGGACACGTCTAGCATCTGCACATCAACACGATATGCATCTCTCAGCCACTGTTGGGGCCTCAGAAAGTTTCTGACCCTCGTCAAATCGAACTTGTCCGACTTTACTCAACGCATTCCTATAAAAGACTTGCCAAAAACATTCCAAGAAGCAGTGTTCATCGCAAAGTCCCTTGGATTCAAATACATCTGGATTGATTCCTTATGTATCATTCAAGACGATGCTGAAGACTGGAAACGTGAATCAGTGCGTATGGGAAACGTTTATGGCCGCTCGGGATTGAATATCGCGGCGACAGGTGCATCTGACGGACAAGTTGGATGTTGGTTACCCTACGATGAGAACTGGAGATGCCAGGTTCTGATGAGACATGGTGAATCCGCGTCCAAACTGTACGAGTGTTTCGCTCCAGAGATGCTCGAGCCTCGAAATGAAGAAGTCCCTCTTATGAGCCGCGCTTGGGTTGTACAGGAGCGCTTTCTAGCACCAAGAACCCTTCACTTTACCAAGAACCAAGCCTTCTGGGTATGTCAGTCCCTCACTGCTTGTGAGGTGTGGCCCAAAGGTATCCCAAGAGTTCAGCACTATCTCAACTGTTCTCTGGACCTTCCTAAAGTCCCTGATTGGCTATCTCGCTCTGGGTGGCCAACTATTGTCGAGCAATACTCGTCTTGCAACCTTACCTTTGGACGAGACAAGCTTGTAGCTATCTCGGCTATCGCTCAACTTATTCAAAAGAACACGCCCGATGGGTATATAGCAGGTATGTGGCAGGACGACTTGGCAGCCCAGCTTTGCTGGGGAACAAGCCGCGGTCGAAGGTACATGCCTGCAACAGCTCCAAGTTGGTCGTGGGCCTCTAACTCGGCCCATATAAGCTACTTCAACAGCGCACCCTATACATTTCCCGTTACCAAAGAGTATATCAATATTTGCAGTATTGATATGGAGTATAGCACTCCTTCCAACTCGTTCGGAGAAATTCTCAACGGGACCCTGGAGATACGATGTGAGTATCTGAAGGAATGCACTGTATTTGCGAACGAGAACAAGAATGGAATCATTATCGACGAAAATCGCACGTTACGCGGCCATACAATTATCGAAAGAATGGGCTTTGATGCTTTTGAAGATCATGCGGGCAACGACACCTTTCGTGCATTTTGGTTGCCTATTGTGTTTTGTTCAGAACCGGGCAGGCATAGCGGAATTGTGTTACTACCAACAGGCCAGAGAAAAGGCGAGTACAAACGGATCGGAAGTGCGTCGATACAAAGGGCCGGAAATTCAGCTCATCATTTCCCCAGCGAGCCATTCCTCCCAAGAGAGCATTACTGTGCCAGAGTAGAAGCCACCAGTGAAGGGAAACAGGAGTTTTATATATCTATTATATAGATCAGAAATTAAGCAGATCCTCGCTCTGAGCACTACGTACCTGGCCCCGCAGTAGTTGAAAATTAAGTTCTAAGTCACTGAATATTTCATGCCTCGTTGGAATCCCTAGTTTATTCGAGCATCTGGGAATTGGAGTCGGTACGAGCGTTGTGCACAGTCCAGAAAGGTGGATCATATGTGTATTATCATGATATGTCAGCCTACAAGAGCAGGCTGTCACGCATACGTGTCCGTCAGAGAATAAGCAGGTAACTAGCCTCTACGTAAGCAAAGCCTTATATATATATCAATCGTGACCCATTGGGGCCCCAGAGCTCTCCAATACCACCTGCCAATTGTCCCAAAGTCGATATTTCTAAAATACTTCCAACCATGCCAATCCTCGGGAACATCACCGGATCCAATTCTGCAGCGTTTGACGTAGACAAGAATAGCCAATCCCTCCGTGGCAAGACCATTCTCATCACAGGAGGCGATAGTGGAATCGGAAAGCAGGCAATTTCCTACTTGGTGCTGTTATCTCCGGCGGAAATATGGCTGGCCATCAAAGACCTGGATACCGCCAACGACGCCATAGTCGACCTCAGACAACAGGCACCTGATGTCCGAATCCGAACGGTGCAACTGGACCTCGCATCACTTTCGTCTGTCAGAGCCGCTGCCGCATTCCTGATTCCACAGATTGAATATCTCGATCTTCTTTTCCTCAACGCTGGAGTCATGGGATTGCCGGCCCAGTTGACAAATGACGGTTACGAGTACCAATTCGGCATCAATCACCTGGGGCATGCCCTCTTGACCAAGCTTTTGCTGCCTATCCTCGTTCAAACGGCCGAGCTTAAGAGAGACGTTCGAGTCATCGTCACCAGCTCGTGCAGCCACCACAACTGTCCAGCCGGGGGAATAGACTTCGACACGCTCAAGACAGATGGGAGCAGTATACCAACACTAAAGCGCTATGCGCAGAGCAAACTAGCCAACATCTTGTTCACCCGCGCATTGGCTGAGCGATATCCTCAATTGACGGCAGTCGCAATACATCCAGGAGCATGTCGCACAAACTTAACCCTCAACTCCACGGGAGGCAATGCCTTGGACTGGGTTGTGGGCTATTTGTTATCTCGGCCAGTCGAGATAGTTGCGAAGCATCACGTCTGGGCGGCAGTGGCAGACGGAGTAGAGTCAGGAGAATACTACGAGCCCTTGGGGATCAGCGGGCGAGGTATACCAGAGGGGAGAGACAAAGACTTGTCGCTCAAGCTGTGGGATTGGACTGAAGAAGAGCTGAAGGTCTTTTCTGAGTTGGATAATTGACTCACCCGTATAGTCGAACAGGCAGGTAGACAACCAAGTTAAAAGGCGCAAGACCAGGCGGCCACGAATGACACCCTTACAGCAAGTAGTGACGTTGCACCAATAAGTATGTTAGCAGGTCTATCTATAACTATAGAAGGTGGTTCGTTGGAACTTTTGATGAACCAAACGATACCTCGGTTAAGTATTATTGAGACTGCATGATAGTTAGTCGCCTGCCGCTTCGGGTGACCGACTAGTTGCGCTACTCTACCAATGAAACGTTGCTAAATAAGCACGAGGTTTTCACCATTCACAAGCCATGATTAGTTCTATAGGTTTCAGGCTGGATCGCCTCGGGACATGTTCCTAATGAGAATGCCGGACGGATATGCGGCACAATAATTCTAACTAGAGCAAAACTAACACCACATATAAAGGCTTGAGTGGAGGCATCACTTGCAACAGATACGATACTCACTTTCTAGAAAGACCAAATCTACTTCGCAGTGATGGCGTATACGCAATCTACAGTGGCTAGTCTGCTTTTATTAGCAGCTGGCGCTCTAGCCAAAGTCAGCTTTCCACCCATACCCTCGGATCTATCGACACCAGTGCAGCAGCGTCTCGCACTGGACGGACCAAACAGTCAGTCTGCATCATATAACTCACTCAAGCCCTATTGCTAACTTGCGCCAGGTGTCACTATTGGCTGGAACACGTACGCGAAGCAACAGAAACCGTGTGTGCAATATGGCACTTCAAAAGACGCACTTGACCAGCAAGCTTGCTCTGACATATCCTTGACCTATCCCACCTCTCGCACATGGGCCAACACCGTCACTCTCGGCAACCTTTCCCCGGCAACAACGTACTATTACAAGATCACTTCGAAGAACTCTACCATCGATCACTTTATCAGCCCCCGGCCAGCTGGCGACAAAACACCCTTCGCCATCAATGCCATTATTGACCTTGGGGTGTACGGCCAAGATGGCTTCACCATCAACATGGATCAATCCAAGCGGGATGTTATCCCTAGCGTTCAACCGTCACTGAATCACACAACTATTGGCCGCCTCGCGACAACAGCCGACGACTATGACTTCATCATTCATCCCGGAGATCTAGCATACGCCGATGACTGGTTTTTGAAACCGAAGAACTTACTCCACGGCCAGGAGGCGTACCAGGCCATCCTAGAGACATTCTACGACCAGCTATCCCCTATCTCTGGCCGAAAGCCTTACATGGTCAGCCCAGGGAATCACGAGGCCGCTTGCCAAGAGATTCCCGTCCTCAACAATCTTTGTCCTGAGGGCCAGAAGAATTTCACCGATTTCATGCACAGATTCGGCCAATCGATGCCCCTTGCGTTCACATCGACATCTTCCGACGACACTGCACGAGTGAACGCCAATAAAGCCAAGCAGCTCGCCAATCCGCCCTTCTGGTTCTCTTTTGAGTACGGCATGGCCCATGTGGTCATGATCGACACCGAAACTGACTTTCCCGACGCGCCTGACGCACCAGGTGGCTCTGCAAACCTGAACAGCGGACCTTTCGGCAGACCCAAGCAACAGCTCCAGTTTCTCGAAGCTGATCTCGCGTCAGTTGACCGCACCGTCACGCCGTGGATTGTTGTTGCGGGACACCGTCCATGGTACACTACCGGCGAGGAAGGCTGCAAGCCTTGCCAAGAAGCCTTTGAGGGGTTGTTCTACAAGTATGGCGTCGATCTGGCTGTCTTTGGCCACGTGCATAACTCGCAGCGCTTTCATCCTGTGTACAATGGGACCGTTGACCCCGCGGGGCTGAAAGACCCCAAGTCGCCAATGTACATCGTTGCGGGCGGGGCAGGAAACATCGAAGGACTGAGTGCCGTGGGAAAGAAGCCGGCCACCAATGCCTTTGCTTATGCGGATGACTTCAGCTACGCCACTATTCGCTTCCAAGATGCCCACAACCTACAGGTTGACTTTATCGATTCATCAACAGGGAAGCTTTTGGACCGGTCCAAACTTTACAAGTCACACAGCAAGCAGTTCGTTAGGCAGAACTAGAGTGGTTAGACTGTCAGTATTGTCGATTAATCAAACGGCCCAGGCACGACTGCATCGGAGGCGGCACGGGAGGCCCGGGGCGCCCGGATAGATCGTCGACCCGTCTTGAGAGGAAATAAGCGGTAAGTTGGTAACGGCGAATGTGATATATGAGATATGATGGGAGGTAGCAGTGAGATCGAAATCCAGCACGTCATGATGCAAGTGCGGAATGATTTCTGACCAAGGGATCTGAGGCAGTGTCTTAAGATCAGGAGATGGCATCAGGCGGTGTGACTTGAAAACAAGACATCCCCACTATAGATAGAGGTGAATTGATGATTTAAAATGAGGGGTCGATACTTGCCGGCAATGTCTCATGATTGAAGTACCTAAAATCCTCTAAAACCCTTGTGTATAGCTGCTTTTAATGATAGAACGAGTATGACTTTGTAGTATTTGCTTTTATTATCTGGAAGATATATAGATGGTTTTATCTGTTTGTAGCTTGTATAAAAGGTAATGAAGCTTATAGTTAGGCATTGAAATGCTATCTTGCGGCTTGCTAGGCAGCTTTGCGGCACTCATGGTGTGTGGTACAGTATTAGCTATGCTGCGGTTGGGCTTTTTGCACAAATTTGATCCAGCTAATTGACTATTATTCTTTCACATCGATGAACCTGACTGGATCAAAATAAGACATATCTCCAGTACAGCATATAGAACTGGAAGTAGTAATGATACGAGAATATAGCTTGAGAAGAGGGGGTCGCAGTCAAGGTGGTGAGCTTTGGGCAGAAGATTGTGTTTGAGAGATGCATATGCTCATCGCTGAAAGAAGTTGACTGTATCTACGTGAATGTATGGAATGCCTGAGAATTGGACTTGGAAGGGAACGGCTCAACGAGTTCAAGGGTCGAATAAGAGGAGGGCTGCTCATGAATCACTAGTGAGCAGGAAATATAAATATCATGCTCTTTTCCCTCTTGTCTTGTCTTGAGCAACCAACTCTTTAACTCACGCCATTATCCTCTCAGTTATTCCACCCCAACAAACGCAATCATGTCTGGCGAAGCACAACAGGTTCAGCCAGAGCCTACCGTCGATGAGGCCAGCTTCGACACCTTTGACAGCAACAGCACCCAGAACACTGTCTATGTAAGAGAACCCATCTTAGATTCGCGCTCATTACGTTATCCCTTTTTTTAACCTCGGAAATAGGTGAAATGGGACGTCAAAGGCGGCTCAGATCGCACGACTAACCCTAAGATCGACGCGTGGTATGAGCTAACCGGCACACCGTGGGTCTCACTACAAGTCCCACGCAGCTTTCACAATGGCTGACCCAAGACGCAGCAACATCCAGGGCATTGAGATAAAGAGCTCCGTCGGTGTAAGGATTTCCCTCTGGACGTGAGTGCAACCCTTGACTGGCCCGTGATGAATGCTGAACAACATGTAGCAACACGGAACTCAGTGGGGAACCCAACATTAGAATTGATGGGCCTACCAATGGGAAGCACAAGATCAGCGCTCGACGTATTGGTTCCTTTACCATCGAAGTTCGCTGATGGGCGACTCTTTACATGGTCGGTCACTCAGCATGGTCCTGAGCAAAAGGGGCAGACACCTATCTATATGTTACTGTTAGTGATAGCAGTGCCGTTCATTATCTCAATAAAGAAAGACCATAGCTGTAGCCTCTCACTATAAAAGTCCCTCTCCCATCGACCGTGCTGAATTATACACAAAATAATTTTAGTAAGGATACTCCGCTCTTAAATGCTATATGGTCATAAGTTATAAAAAGAGGCTAGCGTGCTTGTGAAGCTTAGAATCTTGGAATCTGATTGGTACGACTGAGCGGTTATCTATAATAGATCATAGCAGAACTGACAAATAGATGGCCGTATAAACAGGTGAAGGCAACGGTAAAACCCTAGGTAGTGCAATACATGTACATTCTTTGTAACTTGCGACGATGTGATGGTTTTACAATCATGATAGTTGACCCACATTGCTCATGTATGCAGTCAGACTGTGGTACCGAGTCCTGTAGATCCCGATGACAACAGCCAAGTTAATCCCGCGTGCACAAGCTGTCGGCCGCGGTAAAGGCACAAGTAGCACATCTACAGTGTAGATCCCGATGACAACAGCTAAGTTAAGTCGCGCATGTAACAGCTGTCGGCCATCCCCTTGGCGGTGCTAAGGCGACCGCTTCGTACCCTGCCCATTCTCGATCACATCACAGGTTCTTCCAAGACCGACCATCCAGTCCGACAGGTCGTTGATAAGGGCTAATACAAGGTCGCTCCTACTACTACCCATAAGAACATATATAATCCCTGTGTCTAAGTACTAACCAACACCATATGGCTGTATTGATACTTCTCAGCAAAGCCAAAGAAGAAGATTGTCACTGTGACCGGTACGAAGTGGATGGTAAACGCCACACCTACAGTGTAGATCCCGATGACAACAACATAAGTTCTCGCTATAGAAGGCAGGTTAGATCTATCCGTACGTAAAAGGATCTTTTGACTGGTCGTCTGTGATGTGTAATACTGAAGCCTGAACTATTTAAAGCGAAATGTTCCGCGGCTTTTCATCACAACTTGAGCAAACTTCCACTCGCAACCAAACCAAACACATCCATATCAAGCAAAAAAGGGTCTAAGCCAAGCCATGAAGCTATCCGCTTTTCTATCTTCAGCTATTCTTGCTGTCATTGCGGAAGGTGCCGCGCTCGACAGACGCCAGACTGTTGCCACTTGCTATGGTGACCAAAACCCAAACTTGAATGACTGTACGTCTATTCGGTGCACCTGTATCGTTTGACTAAATTGCTTACGCTTAGTAGGTGATAGCTTGATTGCGCTCCTGGGTTGGACTGGTACATCTACGGATAAGATCGAACCCAGTAGGTTACAGAAGCAATCCCATACTCACCAGTAATTACTAATTGTGATCTTAGATGACGTCGGGGGTGTTTCTTTCATTGATGATCATCACAATTTGAACTGCGCAATTGGTATTGCCTGGAATGATCCCAACAACCGCCTCACCATCACAACATCTTCTGTCTTGCCTTATATCAACATTATCAAGGACAGGTGTATCATTCCTAGTCACGCCGGAGGCTATTCCGATAGCGTTGATGACAACTGGACTGTGCGAGTCACAAATGATCCAGACTACAATCCCCCGAACAGACGACGTCAGGCCGACGGCGACGTGAGTTACTACCCCCTCAAGGCTTTCGGCAAACCACAAACTAATGCCTACCAAAGTCGTTCAGGCTCGAGGTCAAGAGCAACGGCATTGAACGGCCCGGAAGTCGTCAAAAGGTCGGCCCAAGTCTGCCGAGTGGTAGCTCCTACACGGTGACCAAGGGCGAAGCCGACAGCGTGACTGTTGGTGCGTCGTTCGAGATCAGTGCTGGATTCTTTGACATTTTCGAAGCCGGTGCAAGCACTAGCTTCGAGAGTAGCCATACCGTCGAGAACTCTGAGTCCACCATGATCAACGTTGATTGCGGATCTGGGAAGAACGGTCAGATCTACTGGGTCCCCAAGTGGGATCACTATGAGGGAACATTTGTGCCCAGCAACACGCCTGGTGATGTTTGGAACCCGCTCGATTCGAGTGCTGGTGACTACGTGATCGAGTGTCAAGGTTGAGTCCTTAGCACAATGGTCCATTCGGAGTCACATCCAGCATTCCAAAGCAAAGACAACCACTGGTTATCTCTTTCCATTCTATAGACTCCCAAAGTCTTTTATCATTTTACCGACTCGAATGCAGTTCTATGGTATGCATAGTATACGTGTTTAGCATAATCAATAGAGCATGTCTATACTACCTTGATCAACCTATTTATTTGTGTGAATCACCTAGCTATTTTACCTGAATGGGTGTTATATGCCACGTCACAATTTACGTTGATTGGCCTCAATGACACCGCTGACTATATAACCGAGTGTTAGGCCTTGATCCAATCCTGCAGTTCGCTCAATTTGGACTGCGCATGTATATAGAGTCACTTTAGCCTGGTTATGTCTAATAATGCAACTTCAATAGAGATGCAGATCGTCTAATGCCGTCTCAATGTCCGTGCTACATCATGCATCTAATAACTTTAGCTAGTCTGCAACGGCCCTCACTTAGTGAAACTTTAATCTAGAACTTGCTTTCAGGGTCAAGATCGTTCGGGGAGATGTTTCAACAACGGAATCGCTACGCTCGGACTGAAACGGCCGCATAGACTCAACCGTTTGCGGCTGACGCCCAGACCTGCTTTTATTACTATAATCCATCGTTGGTGATTATGCGTCTTACCAAAGCGGAGACAAGTGATGGGATGTCGCCTGTGTTTTAAGCATCATCTTGGTGTTGCTATATCTCACTCCCATTTCATGTGAATACCTCTTCCCTTTTGAACTGCTTTTATTCATCATTTCTGCTCGGCGGTTAATACGGTCCAGTTTATAATTTTTAGTCCAAGGTGGTAAAAATACGTAGCCAGTTTAAGACAGAGTTTGACTTCGCAGAATAGAATGATAAGATTGATGTAATAGCCGGTCAAATCTAATGGGAAGCGGTGGGTTGAGCAAAAGTTTATTTACTGGGGGCTCTGGAGATTTAAAAACTACTCTCTGGGCCACTATAAATGAAAATACTATCTATGTACATCACCTCCTTCTGTGGAATTCACCCAGATTCCATATCTCAGATCGTCGTTGCTTGTGCAGGGTTAAATGTGGGAATAGCGGACCCATGTTGTTAGTTGCTTACTCTGACGTCAATGTGAGATAGATCTCGGCGTGCACTGATACTACATCAGTATTGATATGTAACATATTCTCCAGTGTGTATGGACCGCTTCCTTGTCTACTATACTCTTATTTATTCTATCCTAACACTTTCTCACTCGAACCAAACGTGCTCCGGCCAACAACAGTGTACTGCAATAACAGTAATACACCGGCGACAAAATTGCACCATGTCAGAAAATCATATTTGCAAGGTATTCTTGGCTACTCTTGAGTAATGTTATGGTTACTGATCATGACTCTGAACAGGTGGGCATGGTGGGGATGGGCTCCATGGGCTCCATGATGTCTCTGCTATTTGCCGAGAAGGGTTGTCATATTTACTATTATGATATTAGTATGTGAAGAGCATAGAATACTGTCATCACATGCTAACCTGGTGTGATTTTAGGCGAGAATAATATGAAAGCCGCGGAGAAGATGGTCAAAGACGTCGATAAGGAGAACCGAATTGTTCGGCAGCACAGCTACAAGGAGCTCTGTGAAAACATGAAATCCGACAATCATCCGAGAGTGATCATCTTTAGCATTCCCCATGGAAGCCCTGGTGATCAGTGCGTTGAGGGATTGCGACCATACATGAGCGAAGGTGATATCATTCTGGACTGCTCCAACGAATACTACGTCAACACGGAAAGACGACAGATAGATCTCGCAAGAGACGGTATCTACTACGTTGGGTGCGGTGTATCGGGCGGCTATCAGAGCGCACGAGCTGGCCCGTCAATGTCACCTGGGGGAGACCCCAAAGCATTGGAAGCCATCATGCCGCTCCTGAGGGCCGTAGCAGCTAAGGATGGGGATGGCAGACCCCGCACAAGCCCCATAGGACCTGGAGGCTCTGGCCACTACGTGAAGATGATTCATAATGGTATCGAACAAGGAATGATGTCGGTGATATCCGAAGTGTGGTACATCCTCACCAAGGGCCTGCAGATGAGTTATGATGAAGCCGCAGAAGTCTTCGAGAGGTGGAACAAGTCGGAGGAGCTTCACAAGACCTTCCTCATCTGGATTGCCGTCAACATCAACAGGACCAGAGACTCTCAAGGACGCCATGTTTTAAGCCGGATCCAAGATAAGGTGGTTCAGGACGTCGACAACACCGAAGGAACAGGGACGTGGTCGTGTGAGGAAGCAGTCAGGCTACACGTCCCTGCAGCGAATATCCTCAGCGCACATCTCTTCAGGTGCACGTCGGCGCAATTGAACCAACGCATTGCCGACGCAGAGGCATCTGGCCACCGTGTCCAGCCGGCGGCCATGCATGTCAATTCCAAGGATGACTTCATCGAGCACCTCCGCAAAACGACCTTCTTTTGTCTCTTGCTGTGCTTCACACAAGGACTGCAGATCATCCGCGAGATGGACCAGCAGCGAGAATGGAATATCAACTACGCAGACCTGCTTCACGTCTGGAGTGCTGGCTCGATTATCCAAGCTGGAGGCATTATGAAAATTCTCAGAAGGGTCTATGGTCAATCTCACAGCCACAAGGACGTGCTGTCGAATAGTGAACTTGGCAGACAGCTGGCCGAACTTCTCCCTTCCGTAAAGCGGTCTGTCATGGCGGCGGTCGAGGCCAACATGGTAATCCCTACGATTAGTCAGAGCCTGGAATATTACAAGTACTCAACCACGGTGGACTTGCCCACTCAACTGACAGAGGCAGAGTTGGACTACTTCGGCAACCACAAGTTTGACCTGAAGGAGGAACACAAAGGCGAGCCAGAGAAGGGCAAGCACCATTTCGAGTGGCAGCCTGCCCGGGGAGAAGTAGACAGGTCGTAAAAATAGCATAAGTCTTGCAATAATCAAATGAACCTTGATGGCTCTCGCGCTTGGAGTAACACACATCGTGTCGCGAGCTCATATTATGTCTCATCAATGTCGAAGCTCGCCGGGCCGCAGTCGGCATTCGCCTGCCGAGGAGGTTATTCGCAGCGTATTCCCGGCTCTTAGCAGCAACTCTTCCATATCCGAACCACACAGATCTACAGTCGGCGAGTGGACTCCACAACAACCACGAATTGTGTCGGGAATGACGTCAAACTAACGGCCCCGGGCCCTTGTTGGCCGATTTTCTCGCCACATTTAGCCCGAGCTGGTCATTAACTTTTTCCATCACTCGGCGTTAGCACAAGTTGCCGGCAACGGGACCGGTCGATTTGAATAAAAACACGGGCCAATCCCTCTCTCGATAGATTTCTCCAGACCCGTTCCAGCTTCGTTTACCAATGAGTCATCGAAATCATGGAGAAAAATGAAGATTTGCATAATGCTTCTGGGCGAGACCCGGGGCGGGAATCGACCCCATCATCTAACAACAACAACGATGAAGAATCTTCACTATCGTCATCTCCCTCCAGGCCCGTCACGCGCCAGGACAGAACACATTCCGACACATACTCCCTGGGCGAGTGGGAAAGCATCAGGCCTGCAACCCGCATGAGCATGACCAGAACCGTCTCTCGGCGCGAATCTGTATTATCCAGAATTCGATCTCGACCTATCCCTCAATTCACTCACCCTTTAGCTCACGTCAAGACAACTGAAGATGAGCTCGTCGATTTTGACGGGCCGGAAGATCCATACCGTCCCATGAACTGGCCTGTCAAGAAAAAGATCATCACGACAATGCTGTACGGCCTCGTCACCATGTCTGCCACTTGGGCTTCTTCCTCATATTCTGCAGGAACACTTCAGGTAGCATCGCACTTCCACGTCGGGACCCAGACAGCGACTCTAGGAACCACCTTGTTCCTCGTGGGCTTTGGACTTGGTCCGCTCCTGTGGGCTCCTCTGAGTGAAGTCTACGGACGACGACAGGCAGTTCTTATCCCCATGTTCTTTGCAATCTGCTTCAGTTTTGGGAGCGCAGTGGCGAAGGATTTGCAAACGCTTATGATCACGCGTTTCTTCTGTGCTTTTTTCGCCTCAGCGCCCGTTACCAACACTGGAGGCGTTCTTGGGGATTTATTTCTTCCAACAGAGAGAGGCATCGCCATGGCTGGATATGCTATGGCTGTCGTTGGTGGCCCTGTCATAGGTACGTCAACACACTGGGCTTATGCTTTAGGTCTGCTAACATTCTCCAGGTCCCATCGCTTCAGCTGCTCTTGTGCAGAACCCCAGTCTTGGCTGGAGATGGACAGAATACCTCACGGGCATCATACAAATCCTCTTTCTGACATTGGCCGTTATTTTCATCGACGAGAGTTATCCTCCCAAGCTTCTCATCTACAAGGCCCGGCGTCTACGTCACGAAACTGGCAATTGGGCGCTACACGCCAAGTTCGAAGAGTGGGACGTCAGCATCCAAGAACTTGCACGAAAGTTCCTTGTCCGTCCAGTGCAACTCCTCATGACCCCCATTTGCTTTCTTGTCGCCTTGTATGCCAGTTTCTGCTACGGCATCCTCTACATGCAGCTTGGTGCGATCCCCATTATCTTCAGGGAGATCCGTGGCTGGGGCATTCTAGTGTCTGCACTGCCTTTTGTATGCATCTTCATTGGAGCTGTACTGGGATGCGGAGCAAACGTGTACAACCAGCTGCTCTACAACAAGGCTTACCACGCTGCTGGAAACCGGGCTGTCCCCGAGAAGCGTCTCCCACCCATGATGATCGGCTCTGTCATCTTCAGCGGAGGCCAGTTCCTCATTGGATGGACCGCGCAGAAGGACATCCACTGGATTGTTCCCTGCATAGGGCTGGTCTTGCTGGGAACCGGCTTTTTTACTATCTTCCAGGCAGCCCTCAACTACTTGGTCGACACGTTCACCGCGTATGCAGCGTCTGCAATTGCCGCCAACACGTTTCTCCGATCCATGTTTGCTGCTGCTTTTCCACTCGTCGTTGGGCCTTTGTATCACAATATCGGAGTGGGACCTGGCTCGAGTATCACGGGTGGATTTGCTGCGTTGTTAATTCCTGTTCCTTTCGTGTTTTACATTTATGGAAAGAGGATCAGAGCTCGATCCAAGTGGTCAAAAGCTTCGGTGTATGATTGAAGACTATGATTCATGAGCTAGAATATTTATCCTGAGCCTCGATTGAGGCCGAGCTATAGTCTCTGCTCTCTCTTCAACTAGATATAAGAGATAGAATGACCTTATAATAGATGGCCTCGTCAATACAACCTATATCTGATGACTTGCTGTTTTAGAAGGATAATATTACTAACTAAGGATCACCCGCTTTATGAGTGGTGGCTCAGGCTTGCCTTAGGCATGGCTCAGAGGTGTTTAACCCCATATCCTAGGGTAATTTAGGACTATTAGATGATTAGACGAAGCTGAACCCTAGAAGGTTGAAGTACGTAGAGGGGTCGAATATCTGAGGCGGATAGTCGTAGAATTCCCAATTGCCTGATTGACGCTGAAGAGATAACATGCGATGATCTTGGAGAGCTGGTAAAGAGACATTGGGATTGAGAGTTTCCAGATTGGTTCCTGAATCTCCCCATCATGGGCAGCATATAAGTCGAAAATACTTCGTTCTCAATGAAGGGTTCGTTATCGAGTATTGGCTCATCAAACCTCCCTATTCCAGCAATGATAACACCACATGCCATGTTACCTCCTGGCATTCAAGATAAAGGGGGCAGCGCAAGTCTTCTTGTTTTGTCCCCGGCTTTGTTCAACCTGCCTATGAACTACCAAGCTACACTGGCTAACAAAATGAATACTATGTCTAACTAGAAAAGCAATAGCCCCCTGGGCAGTGGCACTGACAACCAAATGGCCTTCTGAACTGCTCTCGATCATGTCCGTATTGGCAGGCACTAACAGGCTGAACGGGAAATTTCCTCTCTCTGAGTCGGCGGCGGCTGAACGAATTGAGTCGCTTTGCCACTTTTCGTCGAACGTGTCCTACTCCACCAACTCTGTCGCGGTTCTTAACGACTCTTCGCTGTGGAATCTTCCAAGATTTGCCAAAAACCAGGCGCTTCATATGTTGATTAAGGGCTCGCAACGCCTGGTCTTTTGACACAAGCTCTGCACCTCGGCAGACTTGCTGAGTCTGCCGGAGCCAGCTTAGACACTCTACACACTCATCCTGGTACACCTGTCTTTGGAACGAGAGCAGCTGGGGACCTATGAGAAAGAACACCCTCCGGGTTATTCCCGGGGTTTGGTCCTGCCTTCTGGCAATAGCAATCTGCTTGTTTAAGAGATGGATGCACGTCTCGAAATTCAGATTTTTCTCAGCCTCTTCGATATCATCATGGAGAGCATGCCATTCGCATTCATATTTGGCCATGATCCAACTATCCTGCGCGCGAGGGAGGTCCTTTGCAGTATGACTTGACATCGTCAAGTACTCATCGCACAATAAGATTGCCTCCTGCCACTGTTTGCCCTCCCTAGCCAGGTCAAGAAGAAGCCGCAAGGCTATGGCACGGACTGTAAGCACGTGATCGATGTCAAGGCGACCGAAAGACCCGCCTTCGATTAAGGAGACAAGATTTCGATATGTCATGCTCAAACTCGTAGAATCATGGCTTTGAGCTTCCGCTTTCATAGCAAGCTGGTAACCCCACAACTCAAGTCTTTCTGCTGCATACCAGAAACCCTCCACCATCCTCTCCGGAAACCAAGTACAAAACCTAGGTCGAAGACCAACCAGTTCTGAGATCAGAGCTCTATAGCCGTCCATCGCTCCAGAGTCAAAGTGCCACGAGTCTAGTTTGCTGCCGATCAACGATTGTTGGAGGGCAAGTTCAAAGCAACTCCTGACGCATTGCAAGGGGGACAGTTGGATCGGATAATGGATAAATACAGAGTTGTTGCACGACCGTTCAAGATCATCTAGCAGTTTGAGAGCGTGTTCAAAGTTGTTGAGACTACTCAAAGCAAAGATGCCTTCCATCAATCGGGCTTCGTGGAGGTACAGGCCCAAGTTAGCGCGAACATGCACGACCCAGCTCTTGTCCTGGCCTTGAGTTTCAAGAAGCCATTGCCACCACTGCCACCAAGCAAAGGGTGTCGTTGTTTGGCCACTATACTGATTCGACGGCCATAAAAGAGCTTGACTTCTCCAGAAGGCTTCATTCATGTGAGTGAAGTGGAGGGTCAGGTTCATTCTTCGCGCGAAACCGTACCCAGCTGCCCTTTGGAAGAACTTTCCGGGGAAGAGTGTCAGATGGCAAACATAGGCTAGATGCCCCATGAAAATTCGATTTTGGCAGGCTTGGACAGTCTCCAGAAATTGCTGCGGGGCTGAGTTTAGTTTGGCCAAAACGTATACAGACTCGAGGTGACTGCCAGCTTCCTCAAACTGATCGTTCAATAATGCGTCCAATGCCATGGATATGTGCTTTTCACACGTATCGAGCCAGTCTCCCGCGTCGTAAGCCGTTTCCAGGTCGGAGAGCTTCTGACAACTAGGCTCTGCAGAAGGTTCCTTGGGAATACTGATATCCCCGGAAAGAACAAAAGTCATAACATCCACGCGACAATGTACTCCCGGAGGGAATAGAGGCTCAGTCTTAAGGAATATTTCCATACTCTGCTGTACCAGAGTTTGATGGTCGACAACCTCAACGGTTGGTAATGTTCCGTTTTCCCACTTCTCCATGTCGCTTCTGAAGGACCCAAGAACTTCAGCAAGGAAGAGCTTCTGATCCATGAGCGATGGCTGAACCTCGGGCACTTTAGGCGCGCCATCTGTATTATCGGCGATATCATGACGATGGAGTGGCGAGCCTGGCAACTGTAGTGCTTGATCTAAAAGTTGCATTTCCTTCCAGGTCCGATGTGCATCCCCAAATTTTCCAAGTGCGTAGGAAGACACGATGTGCACCGTTAAAAGACAGGCGCGACTTAGATTGACGAGGTCTTGGTCTTCTGATGGATGTATTGATGATACGAGATTCTGGCCCTTGGTTGAGAATTCCATAAATCGCTCCAGTGTTGATACGAGCGGAGGCTTCTCACTCGTACAGAAGTACAAGAGAGTTAATGAATAAAGTGTTATGTGCCGTATTTTGCGTTCGAGTAAAGGTATCTTAAAAGGGATTACCTCTAGTAACTTGAACCGTTGCTCATTCAAGTAGACTTTCAGACTCTGAGGGGCACTCCACTCCTCCGAGGCCCAAGGGAGTGACAATAGCTGGACTGCCCAACGATCCGCGGGAACCTCATGTAGGCAGAACTTGAGTGCTGTCAGTTGATTCCAGGGCGTCATTTCAAGGGGCGTGTTTTTGTCCCTTGGAAAGAAATGGCAAACCTCCATTGAGCCACAAAACGACGTCTTCAGCAGAATCCTGTTGGACAGATTGACATGGTCATCGAACAGGTATGCTCTTCCAACAATCGAAAACATTGGGTGAATTTCCAAGTTGCACTCATCTGACGCTTGGTAGATGTAGCCACGATCTATGACAAAGTTATAAAATACTTCAAACCACAAGCGGATCCCGTGTCCTGAATTTCGGAGCAAATCTTGTTTGGTATACTGGTCCGCAAAGGCCAGAGCCATGTATACATACTCGCTCGCTGGAGGCGCTTTATGCCAGAAAAGGCTCGTGAGGAGAACCAACAGCTGGTGGTGTTTTGGAAAATGCATCGAGTCAATTTCGCGGACCATGGAGCAATTATCAAGACCATGTCGTTTCAGCTCTGAAACAGAACTGAACAGGCCTTCATGTAACTGTTCATAGAACTTTCTCCATGGGATAGCGCGAGCTCTTTGAATCGGCAAGATGCTTTTCAAGGCTGAAGGAATACCCTGCAACAAATGTATCACAAGTTCCAGGCATTCTGCATCCTCAGACTTCCAGTTGTCCACCGGTTCGCCAGACTCGGTCAGTACTTTTCTGGAAAGCTCGATAGCATCCGGAAGCCTCAGCCCGCCAAGTTCAAACTGAAAAGGGTTGAAATTGCAACCAAGCTCTTGTTCCAAATGTTTGACCGATCTCTTTCTCTGAGTCAGAATAAGGTATAGCCGTTTGTCATTCTGTTGCTCTAGTGTCAGAGACACTAGCTTTTGAACGATGGGAAACATCCTTGTCGAGGCCGTGTCATGGAGGAATAAGTCAAGATGATTTGGCTCGTGGTACTCCAAGATGATGACGGCATTAACCCGTGAAAGAACGTCGATAAGCACTTGGAGAAGCAAAGAAGTGTCGTAGGAGACAGTAGCACCAAGGCTAGCGGTCCACAAGCGCATCTCTGCCCGGGATTCTTCGGTTTGGGCCAAGACCTGCCGTAGAATTTCTTCAAGTAGGTAGTTGCCGGATTGGTCTTTTGCGTTTTCAATCTCAACATGCACTACCACATGTACCAGCTGAGTTGATCTCCAGACATAGGCTCCATGTTTGAGTAGTGCAGTTTTCCCAACCCCTATGGGTCCGCATAGACACAGTACGCGAGTTCGCAAGAGATGCTTCTCAAGGCGTAAGATCTCAAAATCTCGCCCGACAAGCTCCTGCTCGCTCAGTGAAGGATGAGGCCTACGAGAAGCGCGACTCAGAGCCGGGCTCGGAAGATCATTCCACCAGCCGCACTGGTCAAAGTCCCCCCAGGGGGCATCAGGATGCTCTGGAGACAACGGTGACGAATCGCCCATCTGGTAGGCTACAGCGACAAAGCTGTCATCCAAATGCCGTTCTAAACCGTACCTCGCGGGACGTATTGGAGCAAGTCGAAGGGCTTCACGACCTGCGGCGGCAGAGACAGCGAAGGACGTCCCCTTCGAAAGCAGTTGTTCATAGAATCGGGCCAGAAAAATGGCAACAGAGCTACTGGCAATCTTAAAAGACATTCCAATCACGCCTCTCATGCCGGCTTTGAGAAAGAGTTTCGCGATGTTTGCGTTTTCGCCAGCGGAGGCTGATGCAGACTCGCAAGCGTTAAGGACTGCATAGGGGATCCGATGCTCCTTGAGCACCTTGGCTATTTGTACACCTGGCTTCAGCTCGGTCTTGTCGGTGTCAGGACTTGAAAAGTGCAAGAGTCCGTACTTGTCCGCTTTGCTTTTCTTCCGCGCTACTGTTCCATGTGTGTCAAAATGGACAAGGTGAAAATAGCCAGGCCCGCGAATCTTGTCACTTTCCGACAGGTGCTGTCTGAACGCTTTGAAGGTACCAGGCCTCACAACCTCTACGCTGAGAGTGGTACCAGTATTGTACTGATTGAGTTCATCTCGTAGCCTGAGGAGGGTATTGGTAACGATGGAAGGGCTGACATCCTCATACACTGAAGGGTCGTTGGTTAAGTCCCGCGCAACCACAAGGAGTATATTGACCGTGCTTGAACCATCAGCATGGGCCCAGGGCCTAATCTCGCCCTGAGGAGTATTAAGTCCAGGCTGCTGTTGATCCAAGCACCGTCTTATAATGACGCGCCAGTTGGGGTGGCTCCAGAGTTCTTCATATTCCAGAGTCTCCCAGAACAGTTGATGTATGCTGGCTTCCGGTGGATCATCGACACCATCGGTCTGCTGAATCACATCAACGACCAGAGTGAAAGGATCTCTGCTATAAGCTCCTGCTTGCAGCTGGGGTAGTATGGCCTGTCGCAGATGGAGCTCGCTAAGAAGCTTATTTGGATACTCTCTAAGCAGAGCCTTGGCTTGTGCGGCTTTGTCCACAGAGAAAGGGGATGATTGAACATACTGCTGGAGATACCAGCGGCACATCGCCTTCTGATCTGGAGTGAGGGGGTCTGTGATCCGGATGCTGTGTTGTACGGTCTCACCATTCTTGACGAGATCGACTATCCAGCCGCCATCAACGTTACTTAGACAGACGATCTGTAGCGCAATTACCGATGTTCCGGACATTATCTGAGCTTCTTGTGTGATTGATGATGAGGCTTTCTGTCGACCAAAGTTCAAGAAGGCCCTGTCTGGGTTATGTTGGTCGATGCGTACTCTCCTCTCTTGCCCCACAAACATGCTGTTGGTTCTGTCACATACGAAACCCCTCCTGGGGCTTTTCGGAGGCCTCCATCCAATGGCGAACCATAAATACTCGCGCGACATTCAATTTCGCAGGTGCCTCATAGATTTCTCTGAAACCATCAACTTCCGCTGCAATGAGCCACAAGGAGCGAAGCTTTTTCATCCTTCGCGATCCTCTTCCCGTCGACGAGGCCGAGAGCCTGCTGGGCAGGATAGTCACCTCCATAACGTCACCTTGGGACAGGTTCGCACCGTATTCTGACCCTGGCAGGCCCCCTCATAACACTAACGATATTCTCCCGTCCATTCTGCCTAAGCCTGAAGTCTCAATGTCATGTGGAACAGTCATCACAGCCGCCAAAGAGACTGGGTTCTCCATACAGTTATCGGCACTTCTTAACATCGATTTCTCTCGCACTGAAGAGCAGAGCAGGCGGCTGGAGAGTGATATAGTCAAGAAGTACAGCTGGAAGAACCCCGTGATCTATTTTGAGCAGCTTATGCAAGACGAGCACTACGCCCAAGATGCGCGGGACCTTCTTAGAGGCACTGGTGCAGGACGCGGTTATTTCATCACTGGCTTCATTACCGCTACTGATGCCACCTGGACGATCGACGATGCCACGAGCAATGGAGGTGCCTTTGGCGCCACTGCACCCGTTGGCCAAGCTTGTGGCCTACCGGACTCTGGCTTACTCGATGTCGGCTTTAGCACCAACAAGTCCATGAATAATACCTTCTCTTGCACACGACATGTTCCTGGGGAGCAGATCTTTGCCGTCTCGTATTCGACAGTTGACCTCTCCAAGCGACTGAGATGGTTATCGAACGACATTCCGCATAGACCTGTCATCAGCGGACCAAAGAAAGCCAAAGCGCACCACTTAGCGATGGGCGATGATGATGAAAATGAAGAGCTTGATTGGGACTCGGATGATGAAGACGCTGTCGTCACTGCAACAAAGCCACAAGGGCGCCAGGAAGAAGAATTGGACCTATGTATAAATGAGGAGCAGGACGTCCGGGCAGAAGGCAGCAGTCTCTTTTATATTAATGTTATTTAGAAGATACTGGGCTTTACAGTCATAATCTGTACAGTTAATAAATGTCTCTTTGTTATCATTGTTCTATAGTTAGATTCCCGGAAGGACTGCCATATGTGAAATATTCTGCAGCAAGACTAAAAGGTAGGCAGAAGATATAACAAGCTATAGAAAGACAGTGCGCCTCTCAGGTAGTGTGCAGACAGCTAGGCTGCATTTAGAAGGTCCTTGGAAGGATTTTCAATGACCCCTGACTACTCTCTTCTGCGGCCATGCCGACTGGATCGAATAATGTCTAAGCGGATACCACGTTACATAATTACCCGCGCGGGCTGGGCATGGGGGTGAGCCCACGGGGCAATACATGAACAGGCCGGAAGCTCGAAGGATCAGAATTGCTTCATAATCATACAAGTGGCATAGTCCAGAACAAAAAGATTTAAATCCTGCAAGCGGTGTGGTTCAGAGGATTCGAGTGAACGAGCAGATATTGTAGCCCCTGCATTTCTATAATAAATATATAAAGGTAGAAACCCTGGTCTTCTTCTCTGTGCTTTGCAAGAAACCATCCTAGCTCGCATCAACAACGGACTACCTTCTTCACTATGATTCGAAACACCATTCTCGCTCTTCTCATTACCGCTGAGGCAACTCAGAGCCAAGCATTCACCTTGAAGAAGTCATACGACGCCAGTAATTTCCTGGACTCGTTTGACTTCAGAGACGTGAGACAGCCTCTGACCATTGCCGTATGAAGCGGATACTAACAGGATACAGCGCGCCTACTATGATGAGCTGGACCCCAGCTATGGCGGTGATCCGACTCATGGCTCCGTGAACTACCTGAGCAAGAGCCAAGCGCTGAGCTCTGGCATTGTCAACGTCAACAACGGCAAGATTCGCCTCGGTGTGGACTCGACTAACAAGGCAGCCCTCCTCGGGTCTAGCAAGACCAAGCATGGACGCAACAGTGTCCGTGTTGAGTCCAAGGAATCGTACAGCTCGGGGATCTTGATTGCTGATATCGAGCATATGCCTGGAACTGCATGCGGTGTTTGGCCCTCGTAGTAAGTGATCATTTATGTCCGAGGTAAAGATTATCTGTTAATTTTGATAGCTGGTCATACAACTTTGACGAGGACCCCGTTGGTGAGATCGACATCATCGAGGGCATCAACGGCAACCAGGAGGCTAATGTTGTGTCTCTCCACACTTGCGGAGCATGTGTCTTCAACAATCCCGGCGGTCTTGACCCTCGACCCCAATGCAACAACGGTGGCACGGTGTCCAACTACTGCGAGGACGGAACCAACTAGTTAGTCCATCAACTCATTGTGCTCAGAACTCGGGGCTAATCTGAACAGCGACGGATGCGGTAACACCATGCCTGTCGGCTCCTACGGCAAGCCTTTCAACGCCAACCAGGGCGGTGTCTATGCCACTTGGCTCACAAAAGAAGCCCTCAAGATCTACTGGTTCCCCCGCAACAAGATTCCCGCTGATATCAAGTCCGGCAACCCCAACCCAAGCAACTGGGGATCTCCCGCCACGTCTCAGTTTGTCAATGCGAATGGCAACTGCGACGTTGGAAAGTACTTCAAGAAGCAAACCATTGTGAGATAGATTCCAGGCCAGGTATGATGAGAAACGCATGCTGACGATATAATAAGATCTTCAACACCGCATTTTGCGGAGATAACATCGATCAGGGACTTTGGAACCAGGAATGCAAAGCTTCAACTGGATACAGCACCTGCGACGACTATGTTACCAACCAGCCTGGGGCCTTCAAAGATTCCTACTGGACTATCAACTCGGTCAAGCTGTACCAGTGAGCTAGGATATAGTATTTGAGGTATCGTACTGCTTACAGCTACTCGTACCAGGGCTAAGAATATAAGAGATTTATATAGAAAGAATGCTGGCTAAAGACTGCTAGAATGCATGTAACACCATGCTAAACCACTATGCTATACGCCATGCTGTACCTCCATGTTGAATACCTAAAATCACGGTTCTATTTACTCCCGACCTGCTTGTTCCATAAGGCCCTATATCTTCCGTCTGTTGAGATCAGCTCATTGTGGGTCCCTGACTCAACCACTTGTCCATCGTGAATTACCAAAATCTTGTCTGCGTTGACAATGGTGGATAGTCGATGGGCAATAATAAACGTCGATCTAGCACGTTTCAACTCATCCAGCGCAGCCTGGATACTTGATTCTGTATTTGTGTCTATTGCGCTCGTCGCCTCGTCGAGGATGAGAATAGGAGGGTTCTTGAGAAACACTCGAGCGATGGCCAGTCTCTGGATTTCTCCGCCTGATAGCTTGACACCCTGCTCTCCAACCTCGGTGTTGTATCCATCGACAAAGCTGAGGATCTTATCGTGGATGGCAGCAGCGCGACAGGCGTCGTGGATCTCTGCGTCAGTTGCGGAAGGACGGGCGTAGCGCATGTTTTCAAGGATCGAGGCGTTGAAGAGGAGTGGATCTTGAGGAACGACTCCAAGAGCATTTCTTAGAGAGCTGAGAGTGATGTCGCGGATGTCGTGCCCGTCGATGGTAATAGAGCCCTCGTTAATATCATAGAAGCGGAGGAGAAGCTTCATGATTGAAGACTTGCCCGCTCCTGTCTCTCCGACTAGGGCCACAGTCTGACCCGGTTCAACCGACAACGAAAGGTCCCGAATAGTGGGCTTTCTAGGGTCATAAGAAAAACCGACGTGGTTGAACGCAACGCGACCTTCGACCTTCTCGAGATCTAGGGCCCCTTCTTTGTCTGTGATGCTGGGCTTTGTTTGAAGCAGGAATAGCAGGCGTTCAGCATCTACCAAATCTGACATGAGGTATCGATACTGGTGAGACAGGAATTTCAACGGCCAGATCAAGTACTCCCAATACTGAATGAAGAACACGAAGTCGCCTGGAGATGATCCTCCTTGCGAGATGTCGTAGATGATGAGAACTGACAGTGTGAAGAATGCGCAAGGAACGACGCCCTCAAGCAGTGCCTGAATCAAGGCATCACGTATTTCCCAACTCTTGGCAGCAGACAATTGCTTCTCGACAGAAGCGCCAAACCGCCGTCTCTCAAACCCAAACATGTTGAAGTAGGTGACGGTTTGCCAACCCTGGACCGCCTGGTGCATAACGCGGGTTTCCTCTCTCTTTGACTTTGACGACTCTCGTCGGTTGTCCAGGTTCCAGCTGGTGGCCTGCACCTCAAAGGTGATGAAGACGACGGCCGCGATGGCCATGGCAAGGGCGACGTAACTGTTGAACTTCCAGTACAAGAAGATGAAGCCAATCGTCAGGTCTACGAATGTGGGCAGAAGCTCGATGACTACGTTGTCCAAGAGGTTGGTCAAGGCTTCGCCCTGCTCAATAGCCTTCATCACTTCTGCTGAGTCGCGCTCCGAATGGAACTCCATTGGCAGAGACAGGACGTGGTTGAACGCGGCATTGGTGAGCGAGCGATACGAGAACTGCTTGATTGGGATCTTGGCCAGAGCCTCGATGGCACCGATAACAACATCGTGAGATACGAGACTCAAGAGAAGCCAGACCACCAGTGCCTTGAAGGGGTTCTGCTTGGCGAGCAGTTGGTCTGCCACGATACCAAGTTGACGGGGCACCAAGACATTGAAGGCTCGGGTAGCAACAATGCAAACCAGGCAGATCAAGATGCAGAGCTGGACTTTGCGGTCCTTCTTTGGGATCAGGAATGGCAGAAAGATGGAGAAGTCGGAGAGGTATCCCCACCAGCCTCCCTTCTCCCTGAGTCTCTTTGCTCGCTCGCGCTTGATGTCGACAACGTCGTCTTCAGAATCGCTGCCTTGGGAATACTCATCGTCGTCATCGCAGTCTGAGTTTCGAGAAGCGTTCTCGGTTCCGTAGCTTGGACATTCGGGACGGCCGTTTGTTTGCAGAAAGGGCTGCGATTCTTCTGTGTCGGAGTCGACGTCATACTGTCTGCCGCGATTGAATAGGTGGTAGATCGCTAGGAACAGAAGAGGTAGAATTCTGGACGCTTGACAGACGAGGTGCAGGATGGAACAAGTGTCATCCAGACGGCCGAGCGCTGCGAATACCAGTAACGGTATCTCGAATGCAAGGGTGACTAGCGAGGATCCCAGAACAAGAGAACGATCTGAACTTTGTCGGCTCCAAATAAACGCCCAAAGAGATACTAGAAGAACCAAGTGAACTGTATGTGCTTCTTGACTCTGCCTATCCCGCTGAGCAACAGTCGCTACACCCTCTCCCACGTACGCAAGAAGAAGAAGGCCAGTAGCAAATCTTTCATAGTAGCGAGATGTGGCAGCCCTGCTTGGCTTGGCGCGTGCGGCGTCGACAAGGGCAATGACAGACGCGCAGGCTACAGCGGCAAAGGCGCAGCCATAGTGGAGAATGTGCGAGGCCTGGAGAATCGACGGCATGGTGAAGAGCCGGTGCAGGCGGGTGAGAGGAGCAGTTGCGCTTGAAGATGTCGATTAGATTGTCCGCCAGATACACGTCCTGGAGCAGATATAAATACTAGCAAGACTTCAGCCCTACAGACCCCAGCCTCAGGTGTCCGGTGCAGCGAATCGCCGTCGCTGTGACTCAACACGGACCCATTTCGCCACCCAGATTCACTCTTTGAGGAGTGAACTTTCGATGTGCTTATTGGCTGGGGCGTATTCCCCAATGACGCCAGGACGGTCGGCACTCGGACAGGTTGTGACACTGAGGCGCAGGCATTTTTTAACAATTAGGCAAGTAATTTGGTTACACTGTAATTATACAAGAGAGTCATGTCTGACACACTCTTTGAGCCTGGCTGACAGGGTCTGGTTGGAGATGACTGCATACTGAGTCACGAATTTTCAGAAAAGGCCAATATTGTCGCTGACGGGCTCAATCTCGATCCAATTACCCAACACCACAGCTACAACAACAGCTTCAAGAACTAGCACTTTCTTCACGCCTCTTATTGGCCAATGTTCGTTCCTCATTCCGTTGACGTCTTTGTCTCAACGCTCGTCGCTACCATCAGTTCTTCTCTCAAGAGCCAAATGAGGGGGAACAAAGTGCCTGGTCCAACCAAAAAGCTCAACACGACAGAAACACAAACAGCTCGAACCCAAGAGATACTGCAGACCCCAGCATTTTCAAGATCTCTGAAGTGGTAAGCCAGCCACAGGAAGCCTGCTGAAAAGCAGCAGATGTAATCAAACTGGATAACAGTCCGTAATCCCACGCCGGGGTCTTGAGGGAAGTTGACCAGATACCGCGGCACAAAGACCTCGAAGACGGAGTAGTTCATTGTTGCGAGGGTGTACCACCATGTTGCTGCGCTGACGATGCTCACAACGCCAATGGTGAGCCGAAGGGCGTTTAGCTCCTGCCTGGCGGTCCTTACAGACTGGCCATCCGACTGAGGAATAATCTTGGACAACACGAGCATAGTCATGGATCCCCAGATCGGGAAGAGCTGCCAGATCCAGTTCCACCAGTTCCTCGCCTCGAGCGAAGGGTGGAAGTAAGAAGGAAAGTGCGTGAGGTAAAATCCCAGCACGATGGTGGGCAGAAGCACTTTGCAAGCTGCTACACCAGGACGGCATAGGCTTGGAGTAGTAAGCTTGTACGCAGGCGTAAAGATGTAGGACAGGAAGAAGAAGATCGGGGCGGTGCATCCAATGGCTATCATTTGAGACACAAATAAAAAGACGACGGGGCTGACACAAGGTTAGTTAATAACAAGATGGGCTGGCGGTTGCACTTACTATTTGCTCACGAAGAACGTATTGCCGGGCCTATATGACTCAATCAAGATCACCGCATACATGCCCGCAAAGTCGGTCAGAAACACCAACGACTGCCAATATGCCTTCTCATCCGCGAAGAATTGCAAGTTGGCGAAAGCAACCGTAACAATGGCAAAAACGTCGTCCAGCACAGGAATTCCGTAAAACTTTGTAATCAGCGGCACCTCAACTCCAGGGCTTGTAAAAGTCGACGTCTGAACCATCTCCTCGATGACAGGCCCGATGGGCCCGGCCATGGCGAACGCGCGTGTCATGAGAGCTGTTATGGCCAGGAACGGGAGCGCATAGAGCGCGCGCCGAAGACGACTCTCGGTGGGTGGTGGAGCATACGCCGACATGGTGATGCTGTGGAACGTGCGCGAGGCATTCGTGGGATGAGTGATGAAACTTCGAGCATCGTTGATTTTGGCTGGACCCTGGTATTTATGGTCGGCCCACCGAACGCTTAGACGAGGAGGATTCAACCGCTGCAGCTAAGCCTTATGAGGATGTCAGTTAAGGCTGATGGCTATTGGTGCAAAGGTATCTTTTTCCATCAAGGACTGTGGTGATGTGTGTTTGCGATTATGTATGTGCAAAATAGAGACCCCAGATTCATATGAACTCAAATGCTATTGCCATGAGATACTCTGACTACATGCTATATACAATTCCCATGTTGACATTTCATGACATGACAGCACTGATTATCACAGCTGCTGCCACAACATAGCCCATCATCGACTGCCTCATCAGCCGCACAGCATCATCCTCTTCATCGCCGTTACTAGACGAACTTGTCGAGTTATCCCCCTCGTCGCCCTCATTACCAGACTTATCGCCACTACCCTTTTCAGTCTTATCGTCTCCGTCCCCATCTCGAGTAGCGTTGCGACCGCTCTCCGTCACATTCCCGCTGATCCTCATGCCAAAGTTGGCGGCGGTGAATGTCACGTTGCCATTGGACAGCCACGTCTCTGTGCCAAACTCAACAATGCCTAGCCAGGGGTTCTTTGGTAGGTCGTCTGGTGTGTCGATGTGCTTGTGTGCTTGCTCGAGGATGTACTCAAAGAGTGGGTAAAAGTCCTCGTCGAAAGACAAGACGTCTTGATTGTCGCGGGTGACAGCTGTGAAGACGTGGGTTCCGCCTGAATTACGGCCGTAAAATAATGAACTACTATAGTCAGTACCTATAGTTAAGGTGATCAGCAGCGAGACTTACAATTGTGTCTCACCCAGAGTCACATTTGAGAGAATACTATTGTTCTCCCGCCCCAACCACCACGG